>JAGVSM010000533.1:0-278256 GCA_022494885.1 Micrasema longulum
CTGGCACAACTATGGGGTACATTTTCCGATTAGCAATTTTTCCTGGGGTGTAAAAAAATTCACAAAGATAACAAATCACTTTTTAACTTTCCGTTCACTGTTAACTTCACATCCGCAAAAATCGACAAACAAATTCCAAAAAACTGTTCCATTACAACATAACTTCGCGCTTTTTTAATAATAAATAGAAATATTCAAGTTTCCACGCGGGATAAAAGCGATTCACTGTTAGCAAGGTACAAAACGACACTCGATTAATTTGATCTATTTAAATCGACTGTCAAAGTCGCCATAAAGTCGGGACGAGCCAAAATGTGATTCGTTTGCAAAGTTCTTGACAGAAATAAAAGTTACGCGGGCTCCGCAGACACAAGCTTCCGCGGCGACTCTCGGCGGCGAACTGAAGAATGAAGACCGAGGAACGGGAACCTAATGGAAAAGCGGTCTGTGGTCGGTTCTTGGTTCACAGACACAGACAAAGTACCTGCATTACGCACACACACGCTAAAGAAAGTGAATGATTTGAACATACCGCCGAAAAATGGTAGGCGATTGGCAGAATTTACCAAATATTTTTAAGCTCGTCATAAACCTACCTGGTAATTGTTTTACAACGTAAACATTTTAAGAGGCTTTCAATAAAATATTCGGTTATACACTTAAAAGAACTTTTTAATATTAAAAAAAATAATAGATAAAGCTTAGAGAAAATGGTATTTTGGGTACTAGGAAATTTAGAGAAAGGAATTTAGAAAGAATTGAGTAGATATGATAGCTGTGTTTGCCGTCAATTATTGCCGTCAAATTAGCCAGAAACCAATTAAAATATTATTTTTTGTCCCATCTCTGTTGCAATCAATTTCTTTTTATTTTCCCAACTGTGTCACCAGAGCGTCGCTTCAGTTCGTTTTTGTCCAACAGACCAAAAGAAAATCTGTAGAAATAGAACTTTAAAATTTTTAACATATTACAACAGAGATGAAGAACATTTCTGAGAAGGTAATGTAGAAGTCTGGGCATCTACAGGACTTATGACCTGTCATTGGCTGGTTTAAGTGGCCACTTTACACACTGTGTAACATTCACCATTATGCCCATATTTGAATATCTATATTCCTTCAATTCTTTCATCGACGGATCAATTGAAGATAGTTTATTATGCTCTAGTACAGTCAATCATTCAATATGCAATAGTTGGATGGGGGGGGAACCTACGCTCATCACCCTTAAAAGTTCTACATTTTTTTTAATTAAAATAATACTATATAAACCCTCCTTGTTCTCAACTACCGAACTGTTCAAAGAATTTAATGTTTTAAGAGTGGAGGATATCTACAGAAAGTGTTGTATGCTCCAGGTGCATAAGGAGAGCCTCCCATCGGACCGTATTACGGGAAGGTTAAGAACAGGATGCCTCGCTCTACAGAGAATTAAAACTACCACGGCCAAACATCTTTATACTTCTATAGGACGGAAGCTTTTCGATAATTTACAACACAATCTACCCCAAGAAATAAATTTCGGAAAATTAAAGGATAAATTAAAGAAAAGCTTGTTGACATGATTAACATTCACTGTATTTTGAAAATAAAGATGTATGTTTAATTTCGTGTTTTTATTTAAAAAAATAGTGTTTTATTTTCTCAATTTTTAAAACTGTTTAATTTTTTATTTAATTTATTATTTTGTTTTGCATTTTTTGTTTCTTTTTTATGTTATTTTGTTAACTTGCCAAACACAAGAGCCAGACTCCTTTTTAGCAAGTTCAACCTTAAGTGTTCTAGTTTTTTACTGAATGTATTGTTTATTTATGCTAATAAAGGTTGTTATTAAAAAAAAAAAACTGTTGATGTTTGTGAAGTTAAAGTGCTGAAACCGCTATTTATGCGGGTGAGATTTATCTAATTGAATTATTTTACCTACATACTAGGACAGGCCTGAAATTTTTTAATTTTTAAAGTTTTTTTACGAAATAGGCCTAAATAATGACCACAACTTAAGGCAAAACCCGACTATTTTAAAAAAAAAACGTTTAAATTTCATAAATAAAAGCTTTACTAGAACTCAATTTTGTTATTCCTACAAATGGTCTGTTGGACAAAAACGAACTAAAGCGACGAGAAGTCAAAATCCCTATTTACCAAATCTTCTAAGAGTAACTTTTGTTTTTATACCACAATGTCCAGAATGTGTAGATTAGTCAATTCGTCACATAATAGATCTTCTGGCTTTTTGTAGATCTCTTCGCCATTTACACAGTGTGGGATGAAGATGGATTGACATGGGTTAGCTTGAAGAGTTTATGAAAAAAATGTATATTATTATTTTATTGCCTTTGTTTGTCTTTGCTAAGTAGTTTATTTATTATTTTATTTTATTTTTTATTTATTAATGACAAATAAAAATACTATATTACAACTAAATACAATTTTTTACATTTATCAAATACATATATTTACATTAACGTTTCCCATTACGTAAAATAAATAAAAAATTCTTGTATACATAATGGGGAGTGATGTCTTACAATAGTTTATTTTATTTTAATTAATAATATTTTTAGGATAACATAAATAAATTACAAAAAATATATAAACGATGTTTTCAATCAGTGTTACATAAAGAAGAATTATAGATGTAATTTTTCACTTCTTTCAAATATATTGTATTTCTGACTGTACTTTTTATTATCTTTGTTTATTTCATTAAAGAAAAATATTCTAATGGTTTTATATTATTTTTGTTCAGTTTCTTGTACATATGTTTCTTCATATAACTGTTGTAATTAGCTCAGGCCGTATTTTGAATTAAAAAATAAACTACCATCAGCAGGTTAGTCCTGTGTATTGGAACATGAAACATTAAATGCTGACGCTGTCTTGTGTAAAATTATCAGGAAATTCTTCACCACGAGGTCGACAGAGCATTGCATTGGAACATTAACTGCGGCGTTTTTTTATCATCTGTTACGTGAAGGTAAGGGGGTCGGTCTTACGGTTCTGGTTCGAGTGCCAATACAGGGACAGAAAAATATTGTAGTGTAAAATCACCTTATAAACGAATACAGTAATACTCCAACTATCCGGATTAATGAATGTTAGATTTTATTGGTTTTAAGATAACACAGCGAACGGGGAAGTTAAGGGTTTTTTTTATTTGTTAAAATACTTTTAAACTAAGTAAAAAAAGGTATTTTTATTTTTATACATCGTATTATCGGCGCTATGATTTTTAAAGTTTTGTATTTCTGAAATAACTCAGCGTGTGACGTCAGAGGTTCTTTTCTGCCTGTTCTACCCGGCCGAGTTTCTTCAGGGTACACTTGGCTTCAACAGTTTAGAGACTAGAAGGAATGTGTATTTGACTACACATTTTTATCGATTGTTGCGCGGTATGATCGATAATTCTGAGATTATGCGGAACATTAGTTTGTATGTTTCTGAAAATTAGCAAAGACAGCGTCAGCATAGATTGTTTCATATTCCGATATACAGGACCAACCTGCCGATGGTTATGCCTGCTGGAGGGGCTACCGCTATGCTGAACAACATCGCATCTGTTTTCCGGAGCAGGATTCTCCTACTATTTTGACAAGAGTCAATCTACATATTTTTTTTCTTTTTATAATATGTACGTATTGAATTTTAGTATGTAATGCACTCGTATGTATTATTTAAAATAAATTAATTGAATTGAGTTAAATGAAATTCTCCTGATTGGTTAGTTTACGGTAAGCAAACCGGATATCCTTAATCGCTCTCATATCATTGGTTGGTTCATATGAACCAGTGTCGTCGCTTAAAGTTGTGCATTTTTATTAAAATATTTTTTATAATTTTTTTCGTACATTTTAAAAAACTTTGCCGTACAATCCATAATTTTTACCGCGCGCAAGAAAATATTTAAACATGTTTTGTATTCAATTTTCCGTAGGGCAGAAGTTCCTCGTTGAAAAAACTTAACTAAACATGTCCAGTAAAGTAAATGCACAATTAAATTTAAAATTAAATTTTCAATAATTTTTTAATTTTTCATAACGATCTGGGTATTTGACAATCCTGATGACTGGAGTTCGGATAAACGGAGTTCTAATGTATTTAATGTCTACCCTCCAATGAATCGAACCTAGGACATCGACCATGGTAGGCGAATGCGACAACCACGCAACTACGAGGCGGACCTTAGACCTGAGAGTAGCCATTGAGTCAAAAGCGCTCGTCCAGGATTATTGTTATATTTTACACCAAGAATTGTTTTCTTCATCCACTCGGACACAGGCATATTAAAAAAAAATAATTGCAATCTCACGGTTGCACAATATTTAAAAAATAAAATATAGCATTTTCACGGTTGCACAATATTTTTAATATCGGCGTAATAATTAGTCTGACCTAAAGTAGGGATCATGTTTACGCATGCAAAATTAAATTATTCAGTTTTTATCAATATCGGTAGGTATTACTTGGTAGTGCTACTTGCGTCGTCACTACTAACAAATCGAAACAATTTTATTTTTAATCTAAGAATTTATAAGGCTTATCTACATCAGTGTTTATCAACCTGTGGGACGCGAACCCGGGGTCGCAAAAGCCTTTCTTGGAGGTCGCGGTGGCAATCAAGGTAAAAACTAAAAACGAGAACCTGTTTATTTCAATTTGTCGAATCGTGGTTATATTTTTGAGGTGCAAATAACCAAATAATTTTCTATTATTAATATGCTGAACTCGTGGTGTAGTGGTCAGCGCGTTTGTCTACCATTCAAGAGATCTAGGGTTCGATTCCCCACATGGTTGACATGATGTATTTATTTTAAAAAATGTGTTATTACACAAGAATATTTAATACGATATTGATTTGCGAGTGCAGATTGTATGGGTAAAGATTAACACGGATTAGATTTAAAATATTTTTTACTAGAAGTTACACACTATACCACCTGGTGGCCTGCGTGGTGTAGTGGTCAAGACGCTTGACTCACTCATGGATGGTTCCGGGTTCGATTCCCGGTGGGAATACAAAAATGAAATGTGATTTATCTCAATCCTGGGTTTCTGTGATGTAATTCATCACCATAATTGGGCCTCCGGCCTGATGTGATGCAAAAAATAAATAATTAAAATAATTTATTAAAAGGAAATCACAATATGTGTAGTTAAAACTGGCCAAAGATCGAAAGATCGAAAAGAAATGCAGCGAGCGATGTTCTTTCAAGTGTCATATAGAACCTCGTATTGAGTGAAGTTAGGCTCGTATCAGGTTTGCCAACTGAAAAAGGCGTTCCAGTGTTGGCAACCTGATCATGTTTATTTATGTGCTTCGCTCTCCGCTACAATTTCATAGTCTCTGGACTGGCATATGAAGCGTAAGACTGATCATCTTACCTTAACTTAACAAAAAAATTATCAAGGTTGGCGGTGATTGGTGTACCAATGTAGAATCCTATGCACCACTAGGTGCGGAGAGGGAATGAAAATGATTTTATTTTTAATTATTTTTAGTAGATTTACGGACAGAGTCCATTTTAAACCATTATTATAATAACGATAGTAATGATAATAATGATAATCATGATAAAATAATAATAAATCTTTATTAACCATAATATACAATGTGATAAATTAAAAAAAAACAATGTTATACCTTGTTAAATGGCGGACTTATTTCCATTAGCAATTTAAGCACCACTAGACCACTTATGCATCATTAAGTACGGAAATGGAATGATGATGATTTTATTTGAGTAGATTTACGGACAAAGTCCATTTTAAACCTATATTATAACAAAAACAAAATTAAAAATTATAATAACAATCTAAATTATAATAATAAAAATATTAATAATAATTCAGATCCTGATTTTCTTTAACAAATCTGATCATTCTGGGTAGAGGTGCCCGGAAACCACATTTAGTCTTATGATAAACCGAGGAACCGAATTTCATTATTTCTGAGTCTACGTGAAGGAACATTTACAGGTATTTGTTGGAAAATCATATAATCCATTGAGTATTTTAAAGATAAAATTAAATCTGCATTGAATCGACGTTTTAAACTGGTGGCGTATTCAAAAAGGTTGAACAACACTGATCTTCATTATTGGACTAAGGACGATACGTCACACGGCTCCCGCCTGACGCTCACCGATGCGATGCAATGGCGTAAACGTTTGATACAATAAATGATAAAAAGACATGTTATCTATATCAGATCAATGCAAATATGTATGATATGTGCCCGTTGGCCCATCAAGAGTTCAAGTGTCTTCCGTCGCGCACCAATACAATTATAATCATCTGAATTTACTAATCCAAAGATTTCATTGATTAGGCGATAAAAGAAAAAAATCACTTTTTTTTTAAATTTTAAAGTAATAATAGTCTTTAAAATACCGTCCACTAGAATTTATTTTTTTTTAATTTTGAATTTTGGATTCCAGCAAAAACGGTCATTGCATTGGCCACGCCCCTAATGCGTCACGATTTATGTTAATTTTGAACTTTGTAACAGTTAAAATTTTTATAGACCATCGTCACGAATCTTGATGTCACAATTATCAATGCCAAACATGTCGCGTTTTTCTAGGGACATATTTTTTTATAATATCTTTTTTAAGGTTATGTGTGAAAACATTTCTCCACAATATCGATATTGATTTTGAAAATACAATAAATTTTTCCAAATTCATTTCATATATTTTTATCGGTATTCGTAGTATGTGATATTTAATTTGAATTAATAATTAATTTAATTACTCTTATTAAATGACGCTTTACTTATCTACTCTGTTGTGTCAATTAATGTTTCCGCCTGTACAATAAAATTTTAAAGAAATGATATTTTATTGTATTGAAATAAACGGCACTTAGTGCCTTTTACATATTAGTTACAAATACAGCTAAATATACATAAATGTAAGTATAATTATTAGTAATACTGAGCATTTAAAACAATATTATTAGTTTACAAATAAAGAAAATCTAAAAAAGAAAAACAATATAAAAGATTCATTAAGAGTTATAAAATTATTGAAAAAATAATAATTTGTTATTAGAAATACTAAAAAATAAGAAAACCATTTTGAATAACACTAAACGATATTTTTTTATATGAATTATTATTTAAAACTAATACTTGGGTAAATAGTATATATTTATGTATAAAAATATATAATGATGTAAAAAAAATGAAAAAGAGAAATATTTTGTGCCTTCAAATAAAATCACGAAAATAAACGAAAAAAGAAAAAAAACACCAATAAAGAAGTTTAAACAATTTCGAATAATTTAAATTTATTTCAACAGAGAGGGAAAACATTTCTGAGAAGGGAATATGAAAGTCTAGGCATTTACAGGGCAGATGGAAGAGTTGAGGAAATGTGGATGTTCAAACATGAGCAGAATGATGAATGTTACACAGTGTGTAAAGTGGCCACTTAAACCAGCCAATGACAGGTCATAAGCCCTGTAAATGCCTAGACTTCCATATTCCCTTCTCAAAAATGTTTTCGCTCTCTGTTGTTTATAAATTTAAATATGAACAATTCCCTAGGGAGGAAATCCAGACAGCCTGCAAGCATTTGGACATACTCAAACATTGTTGAATTTTGAATAATCTTCTTCTGCAGCCTTATTCTCTCCACTGCTGGATAAAGGCCTCTTCCAAACGTCTCCATTCCTTCCTATCACCCGCTTTCATCATCCACGTTTTACCGGCAATTGAGGCAATGTCGACGACCCATCTTTTCTGTGGCCTTCCAACACTTCTTTTGTTTGCCCACGGTCTCCACTTTATTATTCTGGGTGTCCACCTGCAACCATTTTGCCTCGCCAAGTGTCCTGCCCACTGCCATTTCAATTTCGCAGCACGATCCATGACATCCACGACTCCGGTTCGGCGCCTTATTTCTTCATTTCTTATTTTGTCTCTTAGACATACACCGAGCATCTGTCTTTCCGTGGATCGTTGCGTGCATTTTAATTTCCGGCTACTTTTTTGTGTTATAGACATGGTTTCTAGTCCGTGTGTTGTCACCGGCAATATGCACGATTCATATACTTGTCTTTTCAAAGAAGAATAGGGCTAAGTTGGGCTGCTTTCGGCAAATTTAAATATATTTTTGAAAATAAACAAGTCTCTATATGCTTAAAAAGACAAGTATTGAATAATACTAAATGGTAAAAAAAAGTTATCTACAACTATTAGGTAACTCCCAGCTTCTTCTACTCATGAAATACAGAAGAAGAGCCGCTCTATATGTACTAAACTTCACGTGCAACGAGTCACCAACGTCTTGGTACTCATTGCCTAGGCATAGAGTGTGAAGTTGGCGGCCTCCGTGGTGTAGTGGTCAAGACGCTTGACTCACGCACGGAAGGTTCCGGGTTCGATTCCCGGTGAGAACACAAAAATTAAAAATGTGATTTTTCTCAAGCCTGGGTGCTCTGTGATGTAATTCACTACTGTAATTAGGCCTCCTGGCCTGTTGTGGTGCAAAAAAAATGTAAAAAATGTAATGTAAAAAATGTAAAAAATGAAGTCTATTGATGACTGCATTTTTACCATATGATGTCGAAACATTGTTACTACAGTATTGGTAGGTTTGCCGAGTTGTCCTTTTCGGTACATTAAAATTAATTATTTAAAAAATTGCAGAGGTGTCAAACATAGAATAGAATTGGAAACCAACTAATTGACCTTTTTTCTAAATATAATTATCTTACAGTTGTATTATGATTATATTTTTCGCGATCTGGCAACATTACGCGACGACTTCACGTGTTTTAGACACAGTTCGATGTATTTAAATATGATTCTACGCTCCTTCTAGACTATTTATTCTATGTGTATATTGTTAAAATTATCTCTTATATGCAAATAAAACAAGTATTCAACGAACATTTTTCGGTTTGATTTGGTCCATTTGGTCTCCTTATAAATGACCCTTTGATCTCGGTCAAGTCAACGCATTTTTTGCAATATTTGTAAGAAATAAGATAAAACTGCAACTTGGCAGGACATTTAGCATGACTCGTCACTTTTCGTTTTTGTGGCTAATGGCTAAAAAATGAGTATATTTAATATTTATTCGTGTAATGCCTACCGCGGTCACAGTCACCTATTTATATTTATAATGCAAAGCGCCAATATGGCGTCGGTTCTTTTTAAGTGCGCAGAGCTGTTTACAATAAAACTAAGCATCCGTTGATTGGCCAGATAAAATTACAGCACAAAACAGTCCGCCATTAAAGATCTGCAGTGAGATATCGCGGGCTTAGTTAACTACGCTCATTAACAGCAATTGAGATGCTTAATAGAAAATTCCAGAACGGCCATTGAGGACATTTACTCTAGATTTACTTTAGATTTAAGCACCGCCCACCACAAGGCACAAAGAGGCAGGTATCACATTTTTAAGGGGAACTTGACCTCATGACTAATAATGCATATCTAGGCCCGTATTATAATGGGAAGTTTACCGAGTTACCTTAACTTCTTATATGTCAATGAAGGTGTATAGTGGGATTTGAATGTTAGTGTAATTAATGTCCTGACGAAGAGACGGGTACGTCTCGAAACCGGTAGACATAGAAAAGTCAGTAAGTGGTTGTATACAATAATCGGGTTGTGGTCCTGTGGCTAGTGTCTCGGACTCACGGACCGAAGGTTCGTGGTTTAAATCCCACTCTACCCCAACTCGATTCCATTTTCTAATAGTGAGTTATTTACAACTCGTTGAAAATGGCTCTCAAAATGAAATATTTGGGTAAATCGTAAGAACGCAAATATTTGTTAAAAAAAAAAAAAAACAATATATGGAAATGCTTAACCATAAAGTAATTGCTTTAAATATTTATTATAGAAATAAAAGACGAGTGATACTTTAATCCGCAAATTTGGAATGTCCAGTGACCGGTTTCATCGCTTTCGCAACATCTTCGAGACTGGTATCTTTATTAAGAAATTCAATGTATCTAACAGAGGTGAGGATAGAGAAAATTAAGGTATGGAAAGAAAAATAATTGGGAAAATTTAATTAAACTGAGGAACTGCCTAGACGAATCGGGTTAAGTTGGGCTGCGTTTGGAAAACTGAAACACGTTTTCAGAAATAAGGAAATCTCAAATAATCTGAAGGCCAAAGTCTACGATTTTTGTGTTCTGCCGGTGGCAACATACGGTTTTGAAACCATGTCACTCACTGCTAGAAGTGTTCACAAAATTAAATGCACTCAGCGGTCTATGGAAAGACAAGTGTTGGGCGTCTCCTTAAGAGACCGAATAAGGAATGAGGAGATAAGACGCCGTACAAAGGTGACCGATATCGCAGAAAGAGTAGGAAGACAAAAATGGCGATGGGCGGGTCATGTGGCGAGACAAGAAGTCGATAGGTGGACCCCCAGAATACTAAACTGGAGACCCAACGAAAGTAAAAGGAAATGGACTGACGACGTCGTCGAACTCGTGGGCCATGTCTGGAAACAGAGTGCCTAGAACAGAAACACATGAAAAAATTTGGAAGAGGCCTATATCCAGCAGTGGAGAGAAACGGGCTGATAAGAAGAAGAAAGGATAGAGAATTCAAAATTATTTGAGAGTATTACACTGTCACCGGTCACTGGAAACCGGTCATTGGATATTCCAAATTTGTGGATTAAAGTATCACTCGTCTTTTATTTCTTTAATAAATTACAATCATCTTCCATCCAGAATTTTCACTTACAAACTCAAATGCTTCAAACAATTATTAAAGTTACCTTCAATAAAATTGTCAATCAAGTAAAATCGATATTTGTAAACGAAAAATAAGTTTCTTTGTCGGTAAAGTGTAATTGAAAACATTTTAAATAAAAAAATTACGCAAATACATTTTTTTAAGGACAATTGAATATACATAAATAGGCTTAACATACGTCCCGGTTCGACCGGGATCGTCCCAGTTGTGCGCTTTTGTACCAGAGTCCCGGCAGATTTGGTCTTTTGTCTGGGCCACGTGAAAATTAAAAAAATATAGATGTAATGCAGAAAAAAGTACGTTCCAGCGAGAATTACGATTGTTACAATACAACACAATAAGTAAAATAATAAATAAAGTTGGTTTGCGTTAAATACAGGATGAAGAATAAATGATCTTCAGATTTTTCCTGTGTATTCGTTGTTTAAACGTATCGGACTAGAATTACATAGATACTATTTTAATACCTAGTAAATCTGAATAGATAATTGTCATTGTCATGCTTTCCATTTTTTTTTTTTTTTTAATTTTGAATCTTGAAGTAGGAGACACATAAACATTTTATGTGCGTTCTAATAAATATAATATTTCATTTATAAGTTGTTCGATTAACACATACATAATTGTGACTTAATCTTAAGTTAGAATTTTGATTGAATTTTTCACATCAGAATATTTTTTTACTGCTTTATAATAATATAAAATATAATTTTGTGACTTCAGTTTTTTGCTAAATCCGAGTCTGATTTTTACCTTTTCTCTGGTATTTTATTCATGTTCAAGTTGGCTTTGATAAATTACCATTCTGTGTATCTATATATTTTGATAATAAAGCAACTTTCGGAGTTTATTCCTTCAGTCAGTTCAGATCCCAACTAAAATCCCACTTCTTTAAACTATCATATCCTCAATTTTAAATCTGGAAATATAATATATCACTTAATACATCGTATAATTGAGAATAGAATATAAGTCGCATTTTATAATTTTGAAAGTCTAATCATATGAAGATAAAAAACACAAAGAAACATTAATTTTCAAATCGTAAATATTTCTCTGTAAAATAAATAATAGTAGTTTTTTCTTATAAAATTTCGACAACACAGGACAAGAGATATAAAAAATCCTACTAAATTGTCAATGAAATTTTATTTTCATTTTATGTATTATTTACAGTAGGTACTTAGTTAAAATTTATATAGACGACATACATAACTTATTTCATTGTGGTGTTAAATGTGTTTATTCAGACAGTTGTACAAAATATTTATTTTAACAGTAATTCCCTAAATAATACGTATTCCATAAAATAACATTTTCAACGAATCATTTAGACTCTTTCTGATGACACCTTCCTCCATGGATAATAGTAACGTGTGCTCAGATAATCTAATTTTCTTTTGTATCCACACCTGTGTTGATGAATCTGTTCTGAACAAATTACCAATTTGAATTTCTTTTTAATGAAAACATTCGTTGTGCTTATATATAGTAAGGATGGATATCGAATAATTAACATAAATATGTATTATGTAGATAGCTGCTAATTATACACTAAGCATAATCTACATAAATATCAATTAATGAGGTTTTATTGATTTTCTTTTTTATTAGTGTGAAGTCTACTATAGGTAATGCAACCTAAGTTGAGGCGAACACGGTGCTCGCCTAGATATAAAGCTTGTTTATAGTATGTTCATTTTTGGTATAGATTATATATTTTTATATTAGAATACTTTTTTTTTAAATCAGCACGTTATTAAAAAAAAATTCCACCTTGTTGTTGTTAAATGGTTATCAGATTTAGCTTCCGTGCCTTAATTAGGTTGACTAGGATAAATAGTTAAATTTATCAATATTTTCATTATCAAAATTACTTCTAGGAGCCTATTTGATTTCAGTATATGGAACATACATGTATTTTCCAGATTTTACCGTTTAACGATAAAAACATGAAAATTCATGTTTTGGCTTAAAAAACGGACGCACTTTTCAAATTGTGTTTTGTTATTAAAATAATATTTATCTTGGGTATTTAAAGTGCACAAAATGATTCTCTACTCATTTATTTTTTGAAGACAGAAAAGTATATTTAATATTGGTACATTCGAAAGCCGAGTGAACGCGGTTGAAATACGATCTCTTAGACGAATGTGTGGTAAATCGAAGTATGACAGGGTTACGAATGATGAAATCAGGCGAGAGTGTAAATCCGAGTCAAGTATAATTGATAAGATTATGAAAGGGTATCTGAGATGGTTTGGTCATGTAGAACAAATGGAGGGCGAAAGAATGGTAAAACAAGTTTATATGGCGAAAATAAACGGCAACGTGAGACGAGGACGACCACGGAAGACGTGGCATGATCAGATAAACCAAAATCTTGATTCTGGTCATGTCAAAATCCGGCAGAACCGAAGGGCATGTATGCCAAGATTATGAATATGGAAGAAGCTAGAAATGCATGCCAGGATAGACGGTCCATTCTCTCTGCCTACCCCTAAGGGGGAATAGCGTGATGGTAGTATTAGTAGAAAGTAGAAGTTAGTATATCCGAAACATAAAATTGTATCCAGTGAAAAATTATGAAAATGGCTATTGTCCAACTTTGATACTAAGTTCCTCATATAACTGTAATTATTATTTTTTCCATGTTTTTCATCCTTTCACGTTTAATTTTAAAGTATTTTTAATGCCTATCAAAATAAGATTAAATATTTAAAATAAAAAAGTTTATGTATTTATCAGGATTTGCCAAAATTCACCATTCTGCTTATGTTTTAACATCCACATTTCCAAATGTTTTCCCTACCTGTTGCAACAAATTTAGATCTAAATAACTCCCTAGGGAGGAAATCCAGCCAGTCTGCAAATATTTGGACACACTCAAACTAACTGGTAAAAGAAGAAGTTGAAAATTGGAAAATTGTTTTCAGGCGTTGCCTAGTAGGTGAACTGCTTCTGCTGCATGAATCTCACCCACATGATAAACGTTTCAGCTCTACTTCTCAAAAGTCAACAAATGGAAGAGTTGAGGAAAAGTGGATGTTAAAACAAAGGCAGAATGGTGAATGTTTCACAGTGTGTAAAGTGGCCACTTAAACCAGCCAATGACAGGTCATAAGTCCAGTCCTGTAAGTGCTTAGACTTCCATATTCCCTTCTCAAAAATGTTTTCTCCCTCTGTTGCAACATATTTGAACTGACAATTTATTTAAGTAAGTTTCGGTCGACTGAAAATCTTGTTTCGGTATGCAAATATTTATAATGTTTGTCTCTGTAATGCACACAACATTAGCGTATTAACACTTTGAGCACCGGCCGAATACACTTGGCATTTACCCTGTGCCCGGCCTATTTTTGTGAAATTTCATGCTTTGTGAAGGGTTTCTTAAAAATGTCATAATTATGAAAATACTGGGTTAAATCAATCGAATCTTCTCATATTTATTTTAAACAATTTAATGGGTCATTTTTGTATGATAGTTTTGCCAATATTGGCCTTTATGGAGAGCCACATTGCAATGTTCGCACAATTGGTTATGCTTTTAATGATTATTTTAGTTAATATTACTTATAATGTTAATGATAATTAGGTTCATTAGATAAATTAGGTTTTTATTTTGTTATTATGTTAATTTTGTTAAATAACTAATTTAAGGCATGCTTTACTTATTGTAAAATGTTTCCCTCGGTACGGAACACCACAGTGAGGGAACATTATTCTGTATAAAAAAAGAATACAAACATCGTAAAAGTATAAATAATAAATATTCAGGGTCTTACTCCATTTATTGTGCTTTGTATCCCGGTCCCGTGTTTTCACGTGGTTTACCAGCAGCGAAAAGTACTAATAAAAGTCACTTAATGTCAATAAAATGCACTTTTTTAGACAGCTGGTAAACCACGTGAAAACACGGGACCGGGACACAACGCGTGGTTATATAATCACGTGTTTACACGGCTCCGGGATACAAAGTGTTAAATTAGAATTAATAAATAAATAAATAGATAAAAGCTCATTTCCCCTACATGTCTTAACATTCCTTTTGTAATAAGTCTACATAAATTAATTACTAAGCACACAGCACTCTTCGTTTCCTGCAGACTTCTGTGTACAAACCGATGGATTCTCGGCTCCAGGCCCATAGTTTTAATGCGGATTATATTTGTTTAGTCTCTAGTTGTTAATAGATTTTATACCCTCGCTCTCAGGTGGGCTGGTAATAATGGAGCCACATAAACAAACATTTGATAACCAAACAAGAGAACGCGGAATAGATTTGTTTACCGAAGCGTCGAGTGTACGAGTATGTTTGCCGACGCGATGCCGACTGTTAGAGGCAGCTGCCTTTAAAGCTAAAGTCTGAAGCCGACAATTAAATAATGATTTCCAACTTCTGTGACGATGATTATTTCCAACTCTGTGAAAATGACGTTCCTGAATTGATTACGATTATGCATCATCTAATTTGAATTGACAATTAATTTCATCACCGTTGATCATGGTAATTGTACAATTCGGGGTAATTTTGAACACGAGTTGAGCAGGAACAGTGGCTATACACAAATATTTTTTTTGTCTGTAGGTGCGCGTGAGTTGATTTGAGGTTAAATGAGAAAGATGCATTACAATTGAAGTTATTTATTAATTAGTTACACACGGGTTACATCCTATTATTTCATATAGAATTTACAATGGCGAGTATTGGCGGAGAGCTGGTGGCCAGGCAACACGAATTGTCAAGATGAAATGTGTCGAGAACTTTCGATGTGCGGTGTTTAGAAGCCTCGTCCGGGCTGACGTTGCAGCGGACTACGCGTTGCGGGCCAAAGCAGGGTTTGGACCTGCCACCTCACGGCTGTTGGTGTTGCCGGCCACAGAGTTCCCTTCCAGTGCCTGCCACAGTAGAATAAATTTTATTTTAAAAACATTATAAAATGGTTCATGTTGTTTTAGGAAGGTTTCAAAATGTGTCTTAACTTCAGTCTTGAATCTCTGTATAGTTGTTAATTTCAGTATGTGCATTAGTTCATTGTCCATTTTCAAACAATTTAATTTTTTGTTGTCTGTATATGGTTCTCTGCGTCCAGGTTGACGGAGAATACTGGACAAGTATTTTTGTTCTCTCTGCTATCTGCTCTCGCAAAAATCCTATAATCGAGTCGAGATAAGTCCGCCTTTGTTGTGTAGTCTTTGATGCGTTCGCCTACCATTCTTGATGTCCTGGGTCTGATTCTAGACAGCGTGGACGTAAAATATTGATATTGAAAGTTGTTTGAATAGCAGCAATTCGTTGTTCCTGGATTGGCACCTTAAGTGTGAAACTGATCACCGCACTTTCATGTAACAGATTATCGTGTTCATAAAACAACGACAGATGTGCGAAAAATGCGGCATTGACTTTCTTTTACATCTGATCTTGAAAAGACGACATAACGGCTTGATGTTCCTGGTTTTGAAAAATGTATTTATTGCTAACCCAAGTATAATATGACATATTTCTGTTCTTATCAAGTTGTAAGATAAAGCATAAAAAAATAACGTCAGACCCCTCTCACGTAAATTTGAAGAATATTATAGATTTACTGAATTTATTTAAGATCGTTAACTTTACATAGGACGACGCAAAACTATTATCACTCATTAAATTCCAGGTACCTGGAGGAAGGGCTCGTCAGTACCTCTGTTTAGTTGCGATAATTCACGAACAGTATACTCATATTGTAGTTGACGCGCTACCGACGAGTTAGCGGGTCCACCGCTCTTCACAAGGTCGTCTCTTCCACTATTTATAAGGCAGCGACAACCGAAGAACGAAGCACACATTGAATTTCACTGGGGGCGGAAACCGAAGGCCAAAGCACAAACACTGGTTCACTGCAGCGAAAAGCCGACTTGACTAGTAGTCCTGAAAAGGACTTTTAATTCCAAGAGAGCGCCGCGGTCGGGATCCGTAAGGTGAGAAGTCCAGAAGTCGAAACCAAGGGGTGGGCGAAGGTCTTGTAGAATAGTCGGTATCGGCGGAGAGTAGAGCGGGAGATGATTCAAACAAGAGCGAAAGATTTAGACTGATTTATTTGACGGCGCTGCGGCCTTTTATACACAAAAAATATGCGTAGCCGACACCGGCCGGCCAATGTAAGCCGACCAATTCCGTCGCGCGAAATATAGCGCGCTGTCGCTCGCTATATCTATCTTTCTCTCAATAGAAATATCATATACAACCTTTTAAAACGAGAAAAGGACAATCGAGACTAATAAACCATGGACTGAAATGATACAATTAACTACTAGACAAAACTAAACAAAAGACTCAGACAACCTTTACAAAGGATGTTAAAAATATTATTATTATCAGTAGAATGTGAATTTTAAAAGTAAAAATATTTTGTTAAATGTATGTAACCCGTAAGGGTTTATCAATAAAACAATTAAATATAAAAATAAAAAAATCTTTAAGGTAATAGGCGCTGCGTGTCACGTATATTAATAAATAAATAAATAAACATCACATGCGTCGTTGTTATATAAAAATGATGAGATTATCAAAATTCGCTGCATTTGGTTTACCAATGTAGTGCCTTATAACGTAAATAAGGCTTATCATAGCTTGTCGGGTAGGGAAAGGGGAATGATGATGATTATAAGCCCAAAGTTCATCGAAACACTTGTTACGCCTCTGTTCGTGCAAGGAATTCGCGTGCACTTAATATCTTAGGAACTATTACATCGCATATCCTGGTTTAAGTAAACGCAAACGTCCATAATAGCGCAGTTGAATGCTCTCGGTGCAAGAGTGCATTTCTTTGTGTAAATGCATGATGCCATCATGATTTATCAGACCCATGGCGGTCTTGCGACAAAGGCGATAATTAAACGCAGTTATGCAGAAAGCAGCCAGTCCACAATTTAGAAAAAAATAAATATCGGTGTAATCGGGTGCAGAAGGCCGATTCTATATTCTGCTTAAAACAGCCAGACCGCTTTTACAAAAAAAACTGTAATAATCCCCTTCTCAAAATAGTGTCGATCACAAAAACGGCATTTCTCAATTTGCAAAAAACACCCACAACACTAAAAAAATCTTACATCAAAAATCAATTAAACTGGTCAAATACAAAATACGATTCTTGTTTGTCATATTGTTTGTCATGTATATAACAACATCGATGTCTTTAACGTGAGTCTTGTAAATTTTAAATATCAATGTTTATGTTCAATATCAAATAGAACTTAATATTGTATTTTATAACAATATGTACCTAGCTGCTTTAAACCTTTTAGTAAAAATAAAAATAAATAAATAATATATTATAAAAATAAGCTTAAGTAATGACTTTTATTATAATATATATATATTTTTTTTAAAACCCACTAAACTTCTAAACACAGTTCTATATAAACCATATTTTAAGTTTGTCCAAATTTTTATAGGCAAGGACTAAATTCAACTCCCTGGGGAGCTGTTTATGTTAACATTTTACAACAGAGATAAAGAACATTTAAGAGAAGCCCGCATAAATAAAGGTTTCAGCTCTTTAACTTCACAAACATCAACGAAAGAATTGAAGGAATATAGATGTTCAAATATAAGCAGAATGGTGAATGTTACACAGTGTGTAAAGTGGCCACTTAAACCAGCCATTGACAGGTCATAAGCCCTGTAGATGCCTAGACTTCTATATTACCTTCTCTTAAATGTTCTTTATCTCTGTTGTAAAATGTTAATATAAACAGTTCTATATTTTATTTCTTTATATTGTATTTTTTAAAACTTATGTTGTTTATACACTCATCTTTTTATTTTTATTTTTATACCATCTATACTTCTTAACACTGTTATTATTTTTATTTCTTTAAAAAAAAAAAATGTTGTTTATATACTCATCTTCTTATTTTATACCAACTTTAATTCTAAACATTGTTCTATCTTTTATTGCTTCATTTTGTATTTTTTAAATTTTATGTTGTTTATATACTCATGTTTTAAATAACTTCCATGTATGTAAAAGCTTTATGGGTGTGAAAAATAAATAAAATAAAAAGAAAGGTTAAAAACTCATGAATTCATTGTTTATTATTTGTCAAAGTCAAAAGCATTCCAACTGTTGTGTAAATTCGATTTTTGACTCTTTTCATAAAAGTGCTACTATCTCAGTTTCACTTTTCAATGACTGACTGCTTTCTGCGTAACAAGGTTAATTTGAGGGTACTATTTGCAAAGTCAGTTACATAAAAAAAAAAATATGATCTAATAATTCAGTTTTAAACAAATACAATTTTTACATCATGTGTTTACTTATTGATTATTATCAAACCCGTTTCCTTTAAAAACTAATTTGATTTATTTAAACTTTTACATTGTTTGTATTCTTTTTTTTATACAGAATAATGTTCCCTCGCTGGGGTGTCCCGTGCCGAGGGAAACATTTTACAAAATGTGAAACATGCCTTAAATTAGCTATTTAACAAAGTCAACATAATAATAACAATTAAAAAATATATATATTAATCCAATTAACCTAATTATCATTAACATAATAAAAAATAATCATAAAAAATATAACCAATTTATATAGACCAATAGAACAAATTTCATAAACAGTACACACATTTTACCTATTTGGTTTAAGAATTTGTGTACCTGGGAAGCATGTTTTCAAGAGATGGAAGAGTAGAAAAAAATGTTGAAAGAAGAGTGAATGCGGGCAACAAAATGAACGGAGCACTAAGCACAGTAATTTCTAATAAAAATATGTCAATCGAAGCTAAACTGGCAGTGCACAACGGAGTTTTAGTCCCAACACTTATGTATGAAATTGAAACATGGAACTGGCAGAGGAAGGATGAAAGCCGAGTGAACGCGGTTGAAATGCGATCTCTTAGACAGATGTGTGGGAAATCAATGTATGACAGGGTTACGAATGATGAAATCAGGCGAGAGTGTAAATCTGAGACAAGTATAATTGATAAGATTAAGAAAGGGTCTCAGAGATGGTTTGGTCACGTAGAACGAATGGACAACGAGAGAATGGTAAAACAAGTATATCTGGCAAAAATGAACGGCAACGTTAGACGAAGACGACCAAGGAAGACGTGGCTTGATCAGATAAACCAAAATCTTAAGTCTGGTCATGTCAAAAGCAGACAGAACCAAAGGCATGTATGACAAGATGTATGAATGTGGAAGAGGCTAGGAGTGTATGCCAGGATAGACGTGTGTGGCGGTCCATTCTCTCTGCCTACCCCTACGGGGAAATGGCGTGATGGTAGTAGTAGTAGTAGCACTCATCGATCTGTGTGCAACCCACCTCCACTATCCATTTCTTAATAGCAATTTTACGTAGGTTATAAATATCAGTGTCATTTGTAAAATCAGTTGCATCCGCAGGTCGTATTTTTTTTTCGATACAATGGAAGAAGCTCGAAAGTAGGTAGAGTGCATCCTAGAATTTTGGATTATTTAGTTAAATACCTGTATTTTGAGAGATGAGAAATTTTGATTAATCTTTTTTAACTAGATGAATTTGCAAAAAAAAAAGAAAAAAGTGGGAAAAGTAAACAAAATGCCAGTAACAGTTTTATGCCATATATTATTTTTGGTACAAAAATTGTCGGACTTAACTGACTTTCCAAGTAGTACCCTCAATTGAACGTAGTTATCCAGAAAGCAGCCCGACTACAATTTTGAAAAAAATAGATTTTGGTGGTATCGAATTCAGGAAAGTCAATTTTCTGTTCTGTTAAAAACAGCCAAGCCACTTTCCTACAAAAAACTGTAATAATCACCTTCTGAAAATTTCATGATGTCAAAGTGTTGTCAATATCGCCTCAAAATAAATGTCACCTCATACATTCAGAGTTTGTATGAGGTTTCATTCAATATTAGATCTGACTGTCATTACAATCATTAAATCTGGTAAAATACATGGTAAAATTATTTTTTGTAGCATAAAAAACTGATGCATACATTATTTATCATTTGCCAAAGTAAAAAACATACCAACTTTGGTGAAGATTTGATTATTTATTCTCTTCACAAAAGTGCTATTATTCAAATTTATTTCAACAGAAAGGAAAAACATCAAAGAAGGGAATATGGAAGTCTGCCTAGACTATTTACAGGGCTTATGACCTGTCATTGGCTGGTTTAAGTGGCCACTTTACACACTGTGTAACATTCACCATTCTGCCCATGTTTGAACATCCACATTTCCTCAACTCTTCCATCTGTTGACTTTTGTGAAGTAAAAGAAAAAAAAAGAAAAGTCATAAAGTCTGACAGAGTGATGTTTGTGTAGTCTATGTCTTTAAATTTTGTATTGTACACTGAAAAAGTCCTACAAAAAAAACATTTTTAACATACGATGTTTTACTTATTTGAACATGAAACTGGCTAGCACATGTATTGTTATTAAACTAAGTAGTTCTGTACAGTCAACTATTCCTGTCATAATTTTGTGAAGCAGTGGTTGGTCAGCACACAATACGCGGTACTGTAGAGAAGTGATTCCATGGTAGGTGGAGGCAGCGAGAGTTGATACATAAGAAATACCGGTTTTGTATTTTGTATTTCGGTGGATATCTGTCATTTGTTTTATTCTCTGTATATTTTATTTGTTAAATTTTTTAAATGTATTACTGTTGATTTCCCCAATAATATTGAAAAAAAAAAAAAAAAATTATGAAGCATAACTACTGACGTTCCTCATATTATTACGATATTTATTTTTCTTTGTACAATATTTGTGTACCCCACTGTTAGCTAAGATAATATATTTATCGCAGAAAAGCTGGTTAATTTGAAATAATCATAATTCTTCGGGCATTTCATTTACTAGAGAAGTAAACTGCGCTGTAGCCGCAAGGACTATGAATAACTGACAGAATCTAATATGCGATGCATTTAAATTCCTTTGAAATCAATTACACACTGTCATTTCTTTTCCACCCTTGCAATAACTTCGCTGCAGTCAGGCAGAGCGAAATGGTCGAGATGTGTTTATAGTTTATAAGTACTTTGTAGGAAAATTGGTGGTGCGTTTCAAATCAAATTCCTTAATAATATACAGTCAATTCCATAAAGCGAAGAGGGGAGTGATATAAATATTTTAATGGACCTAATACAAGGTTATAAGTGTTGTGTAGCAGGACCCCGATTACAATGGGAAGTTAACAGAGTTTTTATCTACTGTCTATAAATATATATTACACCTGACACTAAAGTTTCTTTTACAATTCATATTAAACATGTTATCAATAAATCCTTAAAACTCCTTGGATGTATAAACAGAAGCAACATTGACTTCAAAAATATCAATACCCTTAAAACCCTCTTCTGTTCCCTAGTTCGCCCGCACCTAGAGTATTCCTCTGTTATCTGGTCTCCATATTATAATGTTCACATCAATAATATTGAATCAGTTCAACATCAATTTTTAAGAAAGATAGGCTGTAGGTTGGGCTTATCCGGAGACTAATATACGTATAATAACTAACTACCTTAAATATATCTTCTCTTCAAGACTGTCGAAATCCGACCTTCTAGTCCTATTTAAAATTCTCAACTCACTCTTTGATGCGCCTGAACTACTGAGCTTAGTAAAATTAAATATCCCAACTAGAAACCTCTGACAAAACTTACTCTTTCATACCGATAACCATAGAACTAACTATGATTTTCATTCCGCTATGCCCAGAATTCTAAGGTCTGTAACAACATAACAATAATAATTAATTTAAAAATAAATGAAGACTTATTATTTCTGGCTGCGATACGATCCCACTTACTATTTAATGATGGACACACCTGAGCACTTACTCCCACACTAATACACATAAACACATATCTACACTTACTCTCATACAAATACACATAAACACATCCTTTTGTTGTAACACAATTTAATAATATGTATGATTTTTACTTATAAACTTTGCTGGTATGTCTTTAAACTGTATTTTAAAAAAATATATATTTTATCACTGTCAACTGCTTGTTTCTTAAAAATAAATAAATAAATAGCAACAATATTTTGAGTTTGTCCAAATTTTTGTAGACAAGGACTGGATTCAACTCCCTGGGGAGCTGTTTATATTAACATTTTACAACAGAGATGAAGAACATTTAAGAGAAGGTAATATAGAAGTCTAGACATCTACAGGGCTTATGACTCAAAATATTGTTGATAAAATACCTGGTCCATGAAGAAGTATAGAAATTGAAAAATTAATATTTTCAGGCGTTGCCTAGTATGTAGGTAAAATAATTCAATTGGATGAATCTCACCCGCATAAATAAAGGTTTCAGCTCTTTAACTTCACAAACATCAACAGATGAAAGAATTGAAGGAATATACATGTTCAAATATAGGCAGAATGGTGAATGTTACACAGTGTGTAAAGTGGCCACTTAAACCAGCCATTGACAGGTCATAAGCCCTGTAGATGCCTAGACTTCTATATTACCTTATCTTAAATGTTCTTCATCTCTGTTGTAAAATGTTAAAATAAATAACAGTCTTGATTTCTTTGATAATGAGTTTTCTTCTTCAAACGACCACTGAATTAAACTCAATCATAAACACCTCTCTCCCGCTTCCACTCCCACAAAGTCTACTATATGCCATTGAGTCTTTCTTTATTTTTTATAATATTTTTCTATGTATAAATATGTCCTTAAAAATGCCCATTGGGCGTGTATATAAATAAATAAATACAGAAAAACCGATATTTGTGTATGAAAATGAATATATTTGCATTAACATTCAAAGTATCTTTGTCGGTAACCTATAATTGAACATGTTTAAAAGAAAAAAAATGTATGCATATTCTGCTTTTCATACAGAAAACTTAATTTTACTTTGTAGATAAAATTGAAGATAAATTACTATTAATATTCAAAGCATTACCTTTGCAGTCAAACATTTTACTTAATCTTATTAAATATTTGTATATAACCACTTACCGACTTTCCTATGTCTACCGGTTTCGAGACGTACCTGTCTCTTCGTCAGGACATCAATTGAACCAACATTTAAAACCCACTATATCATACATCTTGTCATACATGCCCTTTGGTTGTCTGCTTTTGACGTGACCAGACTTAAGATATTGATTTTTCTGATCATGCCATTTTTTTCTTGGCCATCCACGACTTACATTACCACTCATTCTAGCCATATAGTCTGTTTTTTTTATTTTATTTTTTTACAATAAACATAATAATAAAACAGAGTATTAAAAAATAAAGCATAATCACATATCAATGAAATACATATTAATAGAAAAATATGAAATAGGGTCATGTGAAAAGTCGGAATAATCGACGTGCGTGCATGAGAAGATGTATGAATGTGAAGGAAGCAAAGGAAGTGTGCCAGGACAGAGCGGTGTGGCGTTCTATCCTCTCTGCCTACCCCTCCGGGGAAATGGCGTGATGGTTAGTTAGTTAGTAAAAAAAAAATTCCACAAAGGCATGGCCTGCTCGTAGGTATACAAGAAAATGTTAATGAATTTTTGCTCCTATAATAAATAATGGACAGTTATAATATTATTATATAGTAAAATATTTTGTAAAAGATAATATGGTATTTTTTTTTAGTAATTAAAATAGGAAATAAAAAATATTAAAAAAAAAAACACAAAAATATATTTTATTTTATTATAACGGGAAACAAAATAAATCATAGAAAAAAAAAGTTCATATCTTTATTTTGAATCCAGGATAGTGCATATTTTTTAAAAGAAGGAAAATTTTGAAAGTTTGGAAACAATGAAATATTATCAGTAAAAAAAGAATTAAAAATTTAACCATTATTTCGTCATCCATTCGTGCTACATGACCAAACAATCTTACTGACCCTTACTTACTCTTATTAATTACACCTCTCTCAGATTTGCACACTAATAAAAAATAATAAAATATCAAATCGGAGAGTCACAAAAACGTAATGACTGTCTCTAACGCTTGCATTTGGTATCTGGATGTGCGCTCATATGTTTTGGTCGGTCGGTGGGGAAGTGGATACGCTGGATTATGGAGAGCATCCTTGCTTAATTTTTGAGAAGCAACGGCATGTTAGGGACGTTTGCCATATTCGGTATATCTCTTCTATGTGACATAGTTAAATTTAAATTTAAACATAAAATGACTTGGATTACGAAAACGTGCAGTATAAATATTACTTTATGAATATTAACGCTAAAAGCTTTTGCGTTTTACGAATTTTACGATATCTGTGTGTCTTTTATAATATCTAAAAAGAATTATGAATTATTAATCATTAAAATGAAATGAAAACTTATTATTTAAGTGTTTTTTTTTATGATTAGCCAGTAAAGAACATAAGTATTGGTATTAAGAAAACATAATATAATTTATCGTTTCGAAATATTTTTAATAAATCGGGACTGGATTTTCGGTCGAAATTATGACTAGGTTTAATTTTGTAAATATATTGAATAATATATTTACAAATAGAGAACCTAGAAGATATCGTAACAGTGATAAGTCATATGGACCTAACACATAAGGTTATATCATACATGGTAAAAATAGTAAAGGTGATAGTTGAAAAACAAGTACACAGAACTCATTGATGCACCGAGCTGTACAGTTATATTATAAGTAAATACCATTAGAAATAAGAGAGCAAAAAAATATTATTTCATTTAAATGTCAATTAAAAAAACATGCGTTTAGCAGATAAGTTTTAAAAAGTAATCTTATTCGTGTTAGCTTTATAGAAGTTTTCTTTTTAAGTGTACGTATATCGTTTGAAAAATGTTTATAATTAGTATATGTTTTAATAATAATTAGATATAAGTTAATATTAGGACTTAAACACTGATTTGAGTGTACTGAACACTTTATTTTGTTTTTACAAATATAAACATATAAAAATAAAAACTTCGTGACAATTGTTTCGCCTTATTAGGGCATTTTCAAACGAATGTGAAGATTATTTGTAAAAATAAAATAAAGTGTTCAGTAGACTCAAATCAGTGTTTAAGTTTAAATATGAAGTTCTACAAAATAAACACCAAATCAATCAATAATATTAGGACATTCATTTATTATGTTTGTAAGATTTAAAGACAAAATAAAAATAGGACACAAAATGCTGAACGCTCTCAAAGTGGAACGGAAGGTCTGTTGATGCTTGTCAATAGTCTGTCTTCTCCTGTATGAGCTTACATCATCAGATCCTCTCACTATAGTCAGAGAAATGAGAAGGAACACACCTTTTGCAGTTAATATAAGCCTTGTACATAATAAGGAAGGTAAAAAATATGCAACTCTTTTATAAAATAAAAAATAAAACAAATGAATGCAAAACAAATATAACCTACCTTGTAGTGGAGTTCTTGGCACCATATTGTTCGTAACTTCTCTCGCGGCAGGCAAGATCAGATCCTGTGGTCAGAAAGGAACGGCACTTGTCGGTTTTTTGATTTTTAAAATGCTATAACACGACACAGTGGATTATTCATTGCTAAAACCAATTATTTGCAATCGCGCAGTTTGCGACAGTTTGGTTGTTATTAGGACCGGAGAGAAAAATATGATACCCACAGATGAGTAATTGCAACATCTAAATCAGGGCTCAGTAGGCAGCAAATAAATCTAACGCCGCAATCTAGTAAATGTGCTATACACAAACACATATAGTACATGTGGCGTAACCAAAAGTTTTCAGATTTGTAACTTCACAAACATCAATGGATGGAAGAATTAGAGGAATATAGATGTTCAAATAAAGGCAGAACGGTGAATGTTACACAGTGAGTAAAGTGGCTACTTAAACAAGCCAATGAATGGTCATAAGCCATGTGGATGCTTAGAGTTCTATAATCCCATCTCTAAAATGTTTTTCCTCCCTGTTGTTAATTTGTATGGTCTATTGGTAAATCTCCCCCTCCAAACCCAAGTTTTTAAAGTATTTTAATTAGGTAAAGAGTGTGCTCTCTCATCTTCGGGTTAAATTAATGGTATACTGAAGATGCAGCTTCTTTTGTGATATTCAGAATCACATTCACAAAACGTGTGTACAGTTTCATCAAGTTTTATCATCTGCAAGAGCCTACATCTAGAAGTTTCAAAGAGTATTCATTCAATCTACAGTGCCCTGTAAGGGCTCTAGTTATAACCCTAAAAATATGTGAAATTAGTTAGAAAGGATATAATAAAAAGTTTTGCAAAGTAAAAAAAAAACAATAATAACAAAGGCATGCAAGAAAAAACAGTAAGCACAAAACATGCAAAGACATAAGCTTATGAAATAAATTCTGTAAAGCAAACAAAGTAAATAAAGTGTTACGGTAAGCAAGAAAGACAAATTTAAGTTCAATTAATAAACAAGCGAGCATATATTATCGCGAAAAAATAAGAAATAAAAATATGTTTATATGAAATGCGTATTTGCCAATACTAAAATGCAGTTTGATATAATAGTAAAAAATAAAAAACAAGTATAAGATAATAAAAATAAACAACTAAGTATTTTTTTAATTTATGGAATTGAATTGTCAATAATAGTTTGACGAGCAGCTACAAATAAACTTGATATTGTGGACTTATAAGATAATAAAGTTGTCACACAAACATTTTATTTAATAATTAAATACTGGTAAATACAATATTTTTAAACTTTTCCGTTTCTAACCAGAGCACTTATAGCATATTTATGGATTTCATTTCATGAAAAGTCATAAAATAATAGTAAATCCGTGGTATTCAGTTTAAACACTCCCTTGAAAAATTATTGGTTTGTGACATTTGAGGATTTCGAAAGAAGATCTTCAATTGGAGTATTCAGTACCCTATGCACCACCAGATGCAGGTAAAGGCATGATGAATAACTAATATAACTGAGGCACTAAGAGTGTTTAATATTTTGGTCTTTGGCGTATTAAGCTCTCAAGGACGAAAATTATTTTCAAGAGAAGAGTTAAAGGCCTTGATTTTCCTTAGGAAGAGGGATTTGAGTGAGAAACTCCTTGATGCTTTTCCGAATGTTTAAGTTTACTGTTTACCATATTGATGTGCCATATATTTTTAAAAAATAAAACATTTTTAGCGTTTCTGATCCTATATTTGTGGTAATATACTCATGTGTCTGTGTCAACTAATTGCTCGTCCCTTCTCAACACAGGACTTTTAGTTCCATGGAGTTGGGACTTATGTCTCAAATAATGAGCAATAAACTTATGTATGTAAATAAATACTTCGTTTCGTAAGTTCATTCTTATCCCATAAAAAAATTTCACTCTAATGTCACTCTATCATAATCGTATTTCGATCTCGTTATTTATTTTTAAAGGAAATCATACAGTTTTTATATAAATACAAATTACAAAAGAACAATTAAAAAAAGTAAGACCAATTACAGATTTCTCACTAATTTATTACGAATGCAGGAGGAGAGGGGAAAAAATAATTCAATTCTAAAAAAGTAAAAATACAAATCTTAAATAAAAAGACCATAAAAGGGAGAATACATTGTATATCTCCTACTTTACTTTCCTCCCTCTATTTCTGCTTTCATGAACATTTATATTTCTTAGTAAAAATTTACAATCAACAATAATTAATTAGATGCAAGTAGTAGATGTACATATGAAAAAGATTAAATTAAGAGTTTAAATTAAAAGTTAAAATTAAAATCAAAAGTAAAAGTTTAAATTAAATTAGTAGTTGAAAATTAAAATTAAAAGTTTAAATTAAAAATTAAAATTAAAAGTTAAAATTAAGAATTAAAATTAAAAAGTTAAAATTGAAAAATAAAATTAAAAGTCAAAATTAAAAGTTAAAAGTTAAACAGGAGATAACATAAAAAGGTCTTTAACAGATCTGATAAAAAGATGGCATTTAGAATGTAATATGTCGATGTCACTAAAACTGCCATTATAGGTAATCTGTATTCTTCGAAGAGTGTTATTTTTCAAATAATTAGTCATTGAGTTAGGAATGTCGAAGAGTACAGATTGACGAGTTCTTCGGACAGGGACTCGATATGAAATGCCTCTAACAATTTCTGAGCTATCAATTAGGTTATTAACAATTTTGTAGAGAAAGCTCATATCCAACGTGGTACGCCGAGTTGCGAGATTTCGAGCCCTGTGAAAATTAGCGGACTCAGTCCTACTTGAGAATGAAAGATTATTTTTGAAATCTAATTGTCTAAGAAAATAGTTTTGAATATGTTCAATACGATTTTTGTAAGTATTGTATTGAGGATTCAAAATTGCCGAACCAAACTCTAGGACACTACGTACATATGAAAAAAAAATGTTTTTAATGCGTCAGTTCTTGTGAAAGGTTTGGTTGATCGTAAGACAAACCCCTAAGCTTTATCTACAGTATTTTCTATATGCTTTTTAAATGTAAGTTTACTTTCAAGTACAAAACCAAGGTCACGGACTTCCGTAGAAGAATTTATAGTTAACTCAATGATTTTATATGATTAATATTTTTTTTTAGAACGAATGCGGTCAAAAGAAATTTGCTGACACTTTTTAATGCTAATAGACAATCTGATTTTAATGCAATATGTGTTTAATCTATTAAGGTCTTCTTGAAGATTTGTACTGTCTTGATCATTATTAATAGGTAAGTATACTTTCATTTCATGGTGTTATTGGTACATACAAACTACAAATGTATACAAAAGAGTCTGGTACTCGGGTATAAAATAACATCGGCATTTTCCGGTATCTCATGATAACAATAAACTTTTGATTAAATTGATTACACATTTACTATTATATAACCACGTATCCGGAATTCTTCCACGATTTATAATGCTCCGTGGTACCAAAAACAGCGTTAATGAGAATCTGGGCAACTATGATAATGATCGAATCAACTTGTCGATAATTTGATGTGTTTATAGATTGTATTCCAAATACTGACATTAATATCAAACTAATATATAATCAGGCGTGGCTAACTCTTTAAGCAAAAGGTCTATTAAAAACGGCTTTTGAAAATGTAAACATATTTAAATATTAACAAATTACAACAGGGATGGAGAATACCTTAAATAATGGAATATGGAAGTCTAGGCATTTACAAGGCTTATGACCTGTCATTGGCAGGTTTAAGTGGCCACTTTACACACTGTGTAACATTCACCATTTCGCCTATGTTTGAACATCCACATTTCTTCAATTCTTCCATTTGTTGATTTTAGTGAAGTTAAAGAGCTGAATATCTGAATAAGTTAAAGAGAGAACGGGATTGTTTAATTTTTTTATTAGTAATGTTATATTTTATAATGTGCATTTATGCTTCAATTTTTATTATTATCGGTATGTTTTCTAATTTATAATAATTATGTCTCATTTCTTTACTATTAATGGCATATTTTCTAATTAATTTTTATGATTCAATTTTTATTGTTATTACTTGCATGTTCTCTAATTTATATTTATATTGATTTTTTCTAATGTTATTATTATTCTTTGAATTTATTAAGCATCATTTGATGAAATTTAAAAAAAAACACATGTAAAAAATAAGGTCCTTCCTGAACACAGGAATTTCCTAGCTAGTCGGGACCTGGAACAAAGAAACTCTGTACATTTTAAAACTGTAAAATTCATAAATAAATGATTCACCCAAATATTTAAATTTTGGGGCCCATTCCCAACGATTCATAAATAACAGACCTCTGATCTGTAAGTCCTTTACACCACACTGCGGGACCACAATGCGATTACAATTATCATCATGTTCCTATCCAAACTCATTGGTGCATAGGGCACTGCATTTATCCTCCAGCAACATCATTTTTGATACACGGAAGGTAAGATAATCAGGGCTTCGCTTCAGGTGCCAGTCTAGGTACAATGAAATATTACATTGTAAATTTTATTATTTAAATGAAAGCATTTTTCCAAACCCAAGTTTTTCATTTATTGGAATTGGATTAGATACAATTATTTTTCTCTTATCATGTTAGGAAAGTTTGATACCCCTGAAATCAGCGGTGCTGAAGGTAACGTAGAGGTATGTTTTTTTATTTAAGAAAATTAATTAAATCATGGTATTATAATATTATTATTATTATGTATAATCAGCTCCCATAAACACCCATGTTTATTGCGCCGGGCAAACAAAAAGAGAAAATGAATGGATCGTGAAATATAATACTACCAATCTTGATTGTTTTACAACAATAATTACAAAATAAGATCGTAAGAATTAACATATTTGTTTTAAAACTACACGAATTCATTAAGCGTTTGTTTAGTGAGTTTGTATTTAATTATATTCTATTTGTAATTTTTATTGATTAAATTATTTTATCATTGTTTATTAAACAAACTGTCATGAGATGTTTTAAATTTAAAAACGTGTTTTCAGTCGTTGCCTAGTAGGTGAAATAATTCAGCCAGATGACTTTCACCCACATCTATTTATTTACATTTATTTATTTATTTACATTCATTAGCTTATTGCTCATTATTTGAGACATAAGCCCAGACTCCATGGGACTAAAACTCCTGGGCTGAGATGGGACGAGTAATTAATTGACACAGACACATGAGTATATCACCACAAATATCGAATCAGATGTCCCCTCATTTCGTCGTTCGGCATGCAACACCGCGAATTCGAATTTTTTTTCAAAGGTGACTTTTTGATACCATTCGATTTGTTATCTTTTTTTCCGTAAATGTGCATACCCAGAATGTCAAATATTTGTATAAATCGTCATTTTTAAGAGCAAAATGTAACACCGCGTATGTTGTCTGCACTGCAACACCGCGAATGTGTCATGGCGGCCATAGTGTATTCACAGATTATATAGTACAAGAGTGTTTTTTTGACAGCACACCGAACGTACGCCTCGCTACTTAAGGTGAGCAGTGTTGTCATTGTAAATTGTGTTTAGGTCTCCAGTTTAACAGTAATGAAAAATAAATAGTAATTATGATGAGATGGAGTATGCTTAATATCATTTTAAAGAGCTTTTAAAGAAGTTATGTCGATATAACTTTGATGATATTTTAACGGTTACACATTTGCGGAATTACTTGTATAACACGCGGTAGATACGCGGTATTGATATATATAAATATAAGATTTAGTATAAATATATTTTGTAAGATTGCAAAAAAGTCTAGACAAAGAACTGCCAAAAATTTGATAAAGCAACAAGAAAGGCAATCTTTAAAAATCCGATACTTAATGACTAGAAATATCGATGAAGATCGCCAAAATGTAGAACCAACAACATCTGAAGATGAAAAAAATTATATTAAGGCCACCAAAATAGTCGAAAAGGTAAGAGATTTTTTAGATCAGTTGCCAAAAATAATTAAATTTGAAACTAGTTTCAATGACGACTTTACAGATTTGCCTCATCACCCAAAAAACCTCTCTTTACCAACATGTTCCCCTCCTATGTTTAAGGCGCCATCGAAAATTAAAAAACAAAATATCGACACCTCTAAGAGTTGAAAAAGTGTTTGCCTGCTGATTGTCAGCCATTTCATGATCAAATACTTCACTTAATTTTTATGTAATAATATATTGTATTATCTAATATTATTTGTGTAGGTATAAAAATTATAATTTGGAGTAGTACTTACATAAATAATATGTATGGAAGTAGTATTATGAGCACAATGTGACATTATAAAATAAAAATAAAATTTCAAAGCTTACTGTTTTTATTATTTTTAAATCCTTGGAACCAACTTTGAACGAAAAAAATTTTTTTAAATTTTATTTAATAATTATAATTTAATGTAGTACTTTTAAATATATTTATTATTTATAAGTATGATTATAGTGTAGTATTATGTACATAATGTGAAATTCTGTGACATTTTAAAATAAAAATATTTTTCGAAACTTACTATTTTTATTATATTAAATAAATTATCCTTAAATCCTTGAAACCAATCATAGTTTTGAAGGAATAATAATTTGATTCTTTACAGTTGACCTAATATTATTTACATGCAAAAAATGTGCCATTCCGCGAATGTGCAAATCCGCGAATGTGCAAATCCGCGAATGTGAACGTTACAATTACAATACCCGAATAAAAATTAGTTCTGAATTAAAAACCAATAACATAAACATACAGGTATTTAAAAAGCCAAAAAAAAATTTCATTCATTACTTATGTAAATAACAACTTTATTCGCTCTCCTGAACATTTTGTTTCATGTCGCTTACGCGGTGTTGCATGCCGAACGACGATTTGTTGATGCATTGTCCCATTTTCAGCTTAGAGTGAATGCAGCGGGAGGCCAGGGGCGAATGCTCCTTATAATCGATTACATGCAGCTTAACATATTTTTTTTACATCGTAAGTAATGTTTTATAATACTGTAGTATTATTAGGAAAAAACACATCACCAAAAAAATATATTACTTTTCTTGGGTAAGTAAATTTATATATTCCTTTATTCCACACAGCGACCAGTTGCGCCTCTATTGGCCAAAATTATTACTACTGGATTACACGAGATTACTCTGCTCACTTTAAAATCACTAATTCAAATACGTCTTTAACCTAAAACTTTAGAATCTCGTTCGAAAAATTACACTTGCGATTACAGTAAAATCTTGCAGCTTCCATTAATGCAATTTAGTCTTTCAATACTTTTTCATAAGGGCTAGTATTCTTTAAAATACATCAATTTGACTTACGACAGTCTAAGGGAGGTGACAATATAAGCACTCGTTATGTGTGAGAAAGAGATAACGAATATATTTTGTTTGTCTTAACACGAAAGTTACAATAATAAGTAAGTAATTGACAGTAATTGATCATACTTATGTTTCGGTGGTTTGAAAGTAAATTTGCTTTAAAATAAATTAATATATTGATATTTTAATCGAGTTAAAGAGCTGAAACCGCATAAATAAAGGTTTCAGCTCTTTAACTTCACAAACATCAACAGATGAAAGAATTGAAGAAATATGGATGTTCAAATATAGGCAGAATGGTGAATGTTACACAGTGTGTAAAGTAGCCACTTAAACCAGCCATTGACAGGTCATAAGCCCTGTAGATGCCTAGACTTCCATATTACCTTATCTTAAATGTTCTTCATCTCTGTTGTAATATTTTAATAGTAAGTGTAAACATTAGTTTATATTCCAATTGTAATATTAGCTAATTTAAAAACAAAAATATTGGATTTTACCCGCAACAGAGTTGTTAAGATTGATATAGTACCCGTATGCAGAGACAAAACTTAAGGTGAGGAAAGTACATTCTAATTTCAAATGCAGAGAATAACCCGAAGGTGAAGACAATAGAATGTACTTTCCTCACCTTAAGGTTTGTCTCTGCATACGGGTATAATGCTTTTATAGTATGTAGGTACTTTCAATGCTGTTTGGCAGATTTGTTACGTTTTACTCTCAAAAGACTGTGCTAAAAATCATTTTTGAGATAGTGGTGTATCGTCGTATTGCATTAAACAAAATTTTAACGTTGAATAAAAAAATTTGACACGTTTTGAAATTCAGGTATTTAAAAACAAAAATTAACACATAACCTTTTTTCCATAATTAAAAAAAAAACATGTTATTTTGGCCTGTTAAGAAAGAAATAAATATCAAGCCTTGTAATTTATATATTATGTAGACCGATGTGGCAAAATAAAATAAAACAAAAATAAAAATTTCTGCGAATCGAAGTCTTCAACATTAAAAAAAAAGTAAGGCAACAATTGCAGATTTTTCAGATTAATTTGGAATGAAAACATAAGAAAAAATAAATAAATAAATCAAAAACAAGATATTAAAAATACGGAACGGAGAAGATATGGTATGGTGTCGATTACTTTATACAAAAATGATGGAACTTCCTTCACTTTTTTTATTTTTGTTCCTAAAATTTTGTTTTATTGTATTAACCTTTTTGTTTTATTTATTTATGATTTATTAAGTTAGTTCATAACATCTTAAGAACTGATAAATAATTTTAATAACGATACTTTTTTTATTAAAATTTCTCAATAACATATTTTTTTCATTAATTTGAAATAATCTCCTTTGTTTCTTCGGGTCATTGTACAGCTTCAATTCCTTGTACAATGAGTTTTGAGATTCTGTTTAAATCTTCGAAGGTTTAGGATAGACGTGTGTGGCGGTCCATCCTCTCTGCCTACCCCTACGGAGAAATGGCGCGATGGTATTAGCAGCAGAAGTAGTAGTAAAAACCATATCGTACGAATTTTTCCAGAGTCTGACCAGCAAGGCGCCAGTACTACCGATGTAAGCCTATTCAAACAAACATCCCGAACAATCAACAAAAAATGTCCCAATAGTTTTCAATAGGCCTAAGGTATGACCACTGACTCTGACCGCCGCGCCGTTGTTCTAAATCCACGAAACGAAACGAAGTCGACAGGTAAAATACTTGTCGATCCCTGTTCGCATTTATGGTTCATTGTTGTATTTTCTAAGAATAATGCTGTTTCTTTTCCCAGTAGGCGGATGCTTCACTTCCATAATTGCACCAATATAAACACTTCTCTTTCCTCGCTATCTTTTCCATGTTATCCTTGTTTGTGAGATATATTACACCCACGTCTTTGACAAACTTCTCCGACACTTACGGTGCCATTAGGGGCTGATAAGCAGTCCTTAATTTACCTGGACAACCGGTTGCTTGCGTCCTTATCAGCCTTCTTCCATTGAAATGTAATTTATTGTGAGAATATGGTGCCAGGCACTTAAAAACACATATTTACATATCAACAGACGTTAATAAAAAACGAATTAAAAAAATTAAAAAATCAATTTACAATATTTTTTTTAGATATCTTAATTATATTTTAAGTGCAGTCATACAAAATAAAAGGCATCCATTTTTAGCACCTACATCCATATTTTTATAGAAAAGTGCTAAATTAAACCCACTGGGGATTTTATCGAGACTGAAATGTATGGGAACATGTATAAAAAAGTTTATTGAGGAAATAATATTGAAGCCAAGGCATTTAACCCTTACATTTATTTATTTATATAACTTTTTGCAAGTAGTTTTATTTGTACATTGGCTGGATTATTGCCAAATGGCAATTTCTTCCAACCAACCAATAAAATAAAAGTTTTATTTTTATAATTCAAGTTACAGAACATATTCAATAGAAAAAAGATTAAAAAGCTAAAAATATATAAAAATAGGAATAAACGTATTTGTTTATAAATTACCTTAAATCAAAACTATTACTCAATGGAAAAAGGAAAAAAGAGGAAAGAGGAAAAAGGAAAGGAGGAGAGATTAAGGAAGAGAGAGGAGATGTTTCTTCAGACGTGATTTAAACAGAGATAATGTAGTAACATCTTTGATGGTGGGTCGGAGATGATTCCACAGTCGAGCCGCATGGACACTATATGAGTTAGAGAAGAAAGAGGAATTGTGGATGGGTATTAAGAGAGTGCCTTGAGAGTTAGAACGAAGAGGTAAACCATGAACTGATAAGCGTTGAAATTTTTCACGCAGGTATATAGGAGCGTTAGGTCTGTTTTTATATACATGATGATGGAAATTTCTGTCATACCAAATATTAAGGTATAATTATTTTAAATGCTGCGGATTCCGTGGACAGCCAGACGTACGAATGCATCTATACTCCAGGAACTGGACATAGGAGAAAGACATACATCCATGTGCGAGAAAAGAATCTTACAGTTCTTTGGACATATTCCCAGGGGGAACTCTGATCGTTTGGAGATAACTATTCTCCTGGGAAGTGTCGAAGGGACAAGATCACGTGGACGTCAACCGACAAGATGGAGCGGCATAGTCACTGAATCAGATCATCACTGACGAATGCCCATAGAAAAGCACAAGACCGTTCCAGTTGGAGGGAGACTGTCCACAGACGAGCCATGCCTGGAGTCAGGCGTAATCACCATCCTCAGCCATGAGGCACGGATTGAATAGAGAGATTAAAAATCACAAATAGTGAAGTATTTTTTATGTCTGCTTTCATTACGGATTTACGAGAACAGAAAAATCAAATCCACATTTTGTCTATGATTTATGTCAGTTGAAAGGATATATTTTAATTTTATAATTAAAATGAATTTGTGGTCACCGAGGTCTGTTATTTTGTTTGATACGAATAAATATAATTAATTGACTACATATTTGAAAGCTTTTTGAAATTTATTTCTTGTTAGAATTTTTTTTGTGGTAATCAAAGTTAATCAAATCAAAACGCCGGGAATTATAAGTTATGGTCTATTTTATATCGCCATTAAAAAGCTTTTACTTGGAAACTTTATTAGTGAATTCATTACCGGGTGGCACAAAACTTATAGCAGCAGAGATTAAGCGAATGATATTAAAGATTTTTTTTCAGTACCATTTCACATAAATGACTGCTCTTGCATGGTTATTTGATTTACATTTTTTTATTGTGAGGTAAATGCAATATCTTAGATATAGCAAATTCATACTAATGCGAAATTTGTCAGTGTTTCCTTCACGTCGCAACGAAGATACCGATTAACACGATTTATTTTATTGAATGTTACACAGTGTGAAAAGTGGCCAGTAACAGGTTATAAGTCCTGTATGCCTAGACTTCCATATTTCCTTCTCAAAAATGTTTTCGCTCTATTGCAACAAATTGAGATTTTATTTGCGACTTGCGCTTTAAATATAGGGAAATATCACATACTACAAATACCAATAAAAATATGTGAAATGGATTTGTAGTAATTAAATGTATTTTCTAAATCAATATGAATATTGTGGAGAAATCTTTTCATACATAAATGTAAAAGAGAACGCCAACAAAAATACGTTCGTAGAAAAACGCGACGTGTTTGGCCTTGGTTGTTGTGACGTCAAGATTCGTGAAACTGTTATATACAAATTTTAATGGCAAGGAACAAATAAACATGAATCGTGACGTATTAGGGGCGTGGCCAATGAAATGACTATTTTTGCGGGAATTCAAAATTACATATTTAAAAGTATTTTTTATGCTACTAATAATTCAAGAATATTTTGAGTTTTTTTCAAATTTTTGTAGACAAGAACTGGATTCAACTCCCTGGGGAGTTGTGAGTATTTACATATTACAACAGAAATGAAGAACATTTTAGAGAAGGTAATATAGTAGTCTATGCATCTACAGAGCTTATGACCTGTCATTGACTGGTTTAAATTGTCACTTTACACACCGTGTAACATTCATCATTTTGCACATATTTGAACATCTATATTCCTTCAATTCTTTCATCTGTTGATGTTTGTGAAGTTAAAGAGCTGAAACCTTTTTTATCTAGTTGAATTATTTCACCTATATACTGGGCATTATCTCTGTTTAAATCACGTCTGAAGAAACATCTCCTTTCTCTTCCTTAATCTCCCCTCCTTTCCTTTCTCCTATTTTTTCCCTTTTCCCATTGAGTAATAGTTTTGATATAAGGTAATTTATAAGCAAATACGTTTATTTATATATTTTTAATATCTTTAGCTTTTTAATCTTTTTTTTTATTGAATATGTTCTGTAACTTGAATTATAAAAATAAAACTTTTATTTTATTGGTTGGTTGGAAGAAGTTGCCATTTGGCAATAAGCCCGCTAATTAACAAATAACATTAAGTACAAAAAGTATAAAAAATAAAAAAAATAGGCAGGCCTGAATTTCTTTTTTAAATTTCTATATTTCTTCATGGACCAGGTGGATTTATCAACAACACGACATATAAAAAAAATAACACCCTGTATAAAGATATGGGAAATTGGATGTGAAAACTGTTTTCTTACACGGGGTAAAGATTATAGTTTTATTGTGCGGCAAAATTTCTCTAAAATGAATGAAAAAATTAATAAAAATAATTTGTATAGAAACGAACTAATTTAAATGACGTTACAAGTTTTTCTAAATGAACCAATGACCGAGTCCCGTAGATGCCTAGACTACTATTTTATCTTCTCTAAAATGTTCTTTATCTCTGTTGTAATATGTTAACTACTAATAGCAAAAAAAAACTTTTTTTACTCGACAGTATTTCATAGACCTTTATTATTTTTAAAATGTAAAAAAAACCCTGATATTGCATTAATTTGTGTGCTTCTTGTTTTGTGGTACTCAGTTCAGTTGACTTGCACCTAAACCAGTATCCATAATTCGAAGATAAGACAGAAGGCTTTGTCCAGCGGTAGATAGCCGTTAAAATGACTCGAAAATCCTTTTAAAGGGTTCGTTCTAATCAGCGACCCTCCGCCGGACTCGAGACTCGCACACACTAATTATGTGTTATTGTTTTCCTTTATTTTATTCATCCACGGCTATCTGAACTTGAGTGCTGAGGCAAGAAACGCATTTTACAACAATTTTATCACTCTGGGTATTTTTATGTCGCTGATTGTAAATGCTAATGAGGGGAATGGAGTTCTAAAGTAAACGCACTAACCGCTATCTTATAGATACTTAATAATTGATGGACATTTTACAAGTTTGGGATGCTCTTTCAACGCGAAAATGAGCTTTAGTTTAGTTTGGTTTATTTCATTTGCATTTTATTTTATTTATTTATTTTATTAACAACGTCGCTTTTCCGTAGGGGTAGGCAGAGAGAAAAGAACGCCATATCACTCTGTCTTTGCATACCGACCTTTTTGAGTCATTTTTTTTTCTCTATGTGTAACATATTTCCGATGTATATGGTAGTACATATTTTCTTTTTTTTCCATAGTAATAAGAGTGATAAGATTTCCATAGTAATGAGAGCGCTTAGGCGGCCTCCGTTGTGTAGTGGTCAAGACGCTTGACTCACGCACCGAAGGTTCTGGGTTCGATTCCCGGTGAGAATACAAAAATTAAAATGTGATTTTTCTCAAGCCTGGGTGTTCTGTGATGTAATTTACCACTGTACTTGGGCTTCCTGGCCTGTTGTGGTGCAAAAAAAGAAAAGATTATGTATATATATTATAACTTAATTATAATCACCTGCTGACAAACTGCATTTTATGCAGTTCAGTAGGACTTGATAATTTGTAATTTATTTTTTGTATGTTTTTGATAAATAAATAACTTTAGACGTGAAAAAAACCGTATCATAGTGGTTTTTACGTAGATGAACAAATAACAAACCATAGCATATTTTTTTTCAAAATAAGTTATTTGATAATTATTTTATTTTAGTAGGCACGTATTTATTATATCATATATATTGTATAACTTGTATGAATATGAATATCTAACAATATTTTTTAAATTAGATATCCGGTGACCAAATCACTAACGGTTGTATCTTTAGTTATACTGTATTTATAAGAACAAAAAATAAAAAAATATTTTTAGGTTTAATAAAAAATGGAATTGTGACATAAACATTCCAATGCATCTTATATGTTCATACTAAGAAAACAACAAAAAATATAAAGAATCACACATTGACCATGTGAGCTAGTTGTTCTCCATCTTTGTTGTAATTTCTGTCCAGCCTACGGAGCAAATATGCTTACGATAAAATGGGTACTAAAATTTTGAAATAAATAACTGAACTGACCAGAAATACATTTTATTTTGATTAAAAAATTATTAACCATAAAATATTATTTAGGGCTCTAAAAAACTTAATGAAATAGAAGTGATTAAAACGTTTATATCGACGGTGGAAAGGCAAAAGTGTCCTAACGATATGTAGCTAACTTTACAGAAGGGTCAATTAAAGTTTTTTTTATTATTCATAAAAAAAAAATATTTAAAATTTATGTTTAGTTTAAAAGATTAATGGAATCACGCCAAAATAATAGATATAAATGAGATTTTTTTATTAGTTAAAAAAAAACAAAAAAAAAATGTCTCTTCTGTAAAGCATCTACATGTCGCTTAGGACCGTTTGGATTTCCGCCGTCGCGTCCCGTCGCTGAAATTCTAATTCATTTAACTGCTTATTCTAAATGATGAATAATTAATATATATATTTTTTTAAATACATTACTTTTTGTGGTTATTACAATTGTTGCAAAATAATGGCGTACAAAAGATTCTAATGTTTATTTTGTTTGCGCTGTTCAAGTTGGTCTGGGGGGGGGGGGGGGGGGTGACTTAAGCCCCTGTAACTTAATACGAATTTGAAGTCACTCAATGTTTTTACACCAAAATTGTGACTTCTTAAATTTGGCCACTTGAAGTGATCTAAAGATGAAACACTCAATAAAGGGGAACGAGTCAATATTAGGGATTCAAACATATCAGGGTTGACCAAAACATTAATCTTTCAACCCCTTTTCATTCAAAGTTGTCTACTTAAAAGAAAATATTTTTAAATTACTATTATAACTAACGGCCGTAGCCAATTTATACAAAATTAAACTTAAATACAAAGTTATATAATATAAAGAAAACATAGTTTAATTTTTATGGTTAAACCCAGTAAAAATAATGTAAAGTAAAAAAAATAATAAAAGATTTATAGTAAAACAGTGAAGAATAGAAGAAAAGTAGTAAAAAGACGTGCATTTTAAGTTTGTAAATCTTACATAGGCAAACATTGTTAGGCACAAAAATTCATGAAAAATAAAAATAAATTAAAATTTATATGAGTATATTATACAAATAGACTGAATCTAACCTATTGTGTCTGTAAACGATGAGTAATTCTATAATGACTCCCCTTTATTTACAAATAACTACCTATTATATATCATAGCGAAATTTCTTAAGCAATTATTTTAAGTTTTTCCGTTCGAATCATTAAAAACATTACAATCAAGTTTTTTGAAAGGCAACTCATTACCGTTGCATAAAAAAATGCTTATGAAGCGTTGGATATATCCGAAAGGAAAGTTTTTTGCCAAATTTGTGGTCTCGTGAAGGACGGAGAAGAGTGGCGAATAAGGCCGAATAATAAATTTGTGGAAATCATAGCTCTTTGATCGATGACATACACAAGTGCAATGATTTCATCTGAATTTTAGAGCGACGGCCGATGAAACAAGTCATAATTTAATATTGAATGCAATACATTATATTCTGCAAGACTAAAGCTAAAGTTTCCTAGGACAGCGGTGCCCGTATCTTAACGGCTGTAGTGAACGGTGATGCGGTGGACAGCCGTCGTAACGGTGACAGGGGAGTGGTTTCCTAGGAAAACGGTGTTGATAAACGGCTGTCTTCCGCATCACCGTTCACTACGGCCGTTAACGGCCGTACGGGCACCGCTGTCCCAAAAAATCCTAGCTTAACAGAATTGCACATACAGTAATTGTTTTAAAAAATATATCAATCGAAGCTCAACTGGCAGTGTACAACGGAGTTTTAGTCCCAACACTTATGTATGGAAGTGAAACATAGAACTGGCAGAGGAAGGATGAAAGCCGAGTGAACGCGGTCAAAATACGATCTCTTAGACGAATGTGTGGGAAGTCAATGTATGACAGAGTTACGAATAATGAAATCAGGCAAGAGTGAGTCAGGTATAATTGATAAGATTAAGAACGAGTTTCTGAGATGGATTGGTCATGTAGAACAAATGGATGACGAAAAAATGGTAAAAAAGTATGAAAGGCGAAAATGAACGGTAACGTGAGACGAGGGCGATCAAGGAAGACGCGGCATGTCAAAAGCATTCAGAACTGAAGAGCATGTATGACAAGATGTATGAATGTGGAAAAAGCTAGAAACGTTTGCCAGGATCGAAGTATGTGGAAATACATTCTCTCTGCCTACCTCTACAGAGAAATGGCGTAATAGTTGTAGTAGTAGTATATAAAAAACAAAATCCTGCGGTAGATCAATATCTTTCCTACCATAGTGATATGGAAAACAAAGGATCGAGGCTTACAAAAAGACTACAGATTATGGTCAGCTTGACGCCGTCAACTCTTCTTGGCCATCACTCTCGTGCTTCACAACAAAGCTCTGTGTATTTATTCTCCATGTAATAAATACACCTTAAAAAACCAACATTTTGTCTTCTGTCACTCTTCAACTGAGGTAGGAGTTCCACAACCCTCAACCAGGAGACTCCTACAAATTATACAGCATTTATGAAGCCCCTAGTATCTTAACACTAATAAGACTGCTCAGGTTGATATGAGCTGGACATGTACAAATAATGCCAAACGCGCGTGTACCTAAGACGATCATTACTGGATATGCAGGGTAGAAGAAGGATTTGAAGACCTAGGCTCAGGTGGATGGATGACGTAAAGAAGGATGCGGCACAGCTTTGACAAGCTGCAAGTTTGAAGACGGCGGCTAAGGAAAGACAGAGTTGAAGGCAATAATTAAAGGATGCCATGGCTCGATTTGGGCTTTAGCGCCATCGAAGAAAAACATATTGTTAAACGTTTTTTTTACCCATTAGCAAACTCTATTTTGACGCTTAGTTTAATTACATTCGCCTCAGTTAAACCAACAAAATAAAATATTTAAATCAACTGTTGATTGAATCTGGCTCTTAAATAACTTGTTTTATTAACATTTAATCGTCTACTCCTTTTGTTTAAGATTAACATACATTAAACTTTGACGAATCTGAATATTCAATGACGCCAATTAGGCAGGTTTTGATTCCAACATTAAAATAATTATCGACATAACCAGTTGTATATAAATTCCTCTGCCATTTTATTTATACTCATAACGCTTCATGACCAATAATACTTCAATCATTTTAGAAACCGCGTATAAATGTAAGCTCAGACGAGTATAAATCTTTGAAAATTACAAACATAGATGATATGTAACGGGATCTGCCATAAATTATTCGGTTATATTATTCGCATTTGTTTGATGTTAGGAATTCATATCCACATAATATTACCCATAATAGATTAGCAAAAATATTTATTACCATTATAAAAACTTAGCCAATTTACGTTTTAGTTACAGACCGTATGAGTTTTTGACGGGTCATGTTTTGGGGATATTTATTTTCATTCAAAGGCAATTTCTTCCTATCTACCCAATCCGTTCAGTTTGAGAAAATGAGAAGTACATATATGGACATTTTCTAGGTACATTAATGCAGAATCTTGTACAAAATTTGAAACAAAAATAAATTTAAAATGTACACATCACTATGCAGTGAGGAAGGGAAGGAAAAAAGAAGAAAAAAGGAAAAACTAAAATATATGGATAGTGACATTTCAATCTTGATTTAAATGTAAATAAAGAAGGGGCGTCTCTGATATCAGTGGGTAGATTATTCTACACTCTAGCGGCTGCCTTAGCACGGGTCTTCTCCTACTAGGCATTACTTTATAATATATATAATAATAAAAAATAATAATTAAAAAAAAATATAAAAAATACTACTTGCTGTGAAAGAGGAGGCAAAAAAAATTAGAGCGGTGAATAAAAAGGAATATAACAATTAAAAAGTACGAAAAATTTTTTTTTGGTTCAAATTTAAAAAAAAAAAAGAACAGGTAGGTTTGTCTTTAATCATAAGTACATTGATAAAAAAAATATAAAATGTAATTATACTAAGTTTAAGAGAAAAAATCATTTTTTAAAAGTAAAAAATAAGAATCCAAAAAACATAAAATATATATATTCATAAAAATAAGAAAACAGTAAAGAGAAAACAAGTAAAATTTTAAAATATAATATAGGTACATAACTATAGCTTGTCAAATCGTCGCGTTGAGGAATCAAGGTTCTATCTGACAAAATTTGATTTTTTACATTGCACTTTTATTATATTTGTATTCAAATAACGGTTCTATCTGCATTAAAATTTCAAAGAAAAACGAAATTTATCCTTAATTATTACTAAATTTATTAAGACAAAATTAATAAAAACTATTAGATAAAATAATCTCTTAATTTCAAATTTTCATGTCTCAAAAAAAATTGAATCCGCATAGAACCGTGTTACCCCAACGCGACGAAATGTTAGTTACCGTTCACCATCTTTAAAATAATTAAAAAGAGTTGATTTATATAAACTATACTTTATCTTAATATTTAACTTTTTTTATTGATATATACGTCAGAATAGTTATTGCCGAGTATATGAGGTCGATTCAGAATAGCATTATACGAGTATACCGTAAATATTTAGTAAATATTGCGTAGTAAGCGGCAACCCTGCTGTCCTATCTCCTAGTTTTAAAAGCTTTTTCTTGTACCTTGTATCTCAGCGGGCGGGCTCCGGGAGTAAGGAGTATTTCTGGCGCACACAGGCGCCCATACACTATCCACACATTCCACACACACCAGTGGCGAATGGTGATTTTATTTACAGGTCGGCTAAAAAAAAAATATCATACATTTGTACCTACTTAGGAGGTACATAATATAATGTAAGTAATACATACTATAAATTGATATTTTTCTGTGGTTCTGTGTGATATAACAACTCTCGTCCATGAAATCAACTCAAACGATGTAACTTTGTGATATATTATATAATAAAGATATATTATCCATTACTTCCATACATAATTCATTAAAAAATTAATAAAAAATACCACTGTGAACTCAGTCGATATTAGGTATTTAATTTAAATGTCAACTGGCCGAATTGTTGTAGTAATTAATAGTGCTAAAAACGGCCGCGTCGAGCGCTATATATCCTGTCGGCGGCCTCCGTGGTGTAGTGGTCAAGACGCTTGACTCACACATGGAAGGTTCCGGGTTCGATTCCCGGTGAGAACACAAAAATTTAATGTGATTTTTCTCAAGCCTGGGTGTTCTGTGATGTAATGTAATTCACTACTGTAATTGGGCCTCCTGGCCTGTTGTGGTGCAAAAAAATAAATAAGAAAAAGATTTCTAACCATCCGTGTGCTTTGTAGTAGCGAGACGTGTTGCAATCTGGAATCTGTATGTTATGTTATGTAATATGACGCATGAAAGTAATTATGATCTTATGTCAAAAGTACCATCTCAAAGAAAGATAGTCCTAAAGAAACAATGTTTGAAATACTATTTTCCAAATTAAGAATCTTCAATTAATTTGTGTAGTCTGCAAGTTTAATCTAGGAGAAAAAACCCGCACTGGGGTAAAGACATTCAAAATATAGTATGCTTATTTGTATGAAAAAATAAGCTGGAATAATCGGCTAGTTTCTTAGCTCACCGCAGGCGCTGGGCGCGCTTTATTAATATTTATATTAGGATCAAAATACAAACGTGGAAATGATTTCAAATAAATTGAAATTATTTATTTGGTTTTCTGTAAATAAAGTTACAATAAAACATTATTAGGGTTGGTCAAATATAATGGTAAGCTGAGCACAATCGCTTCTATATACGGTTCGCCCCTGACACACACACACCCATCGTCCAGGTAGAGCGCACTCCCGCCTCCCGCTGCACAATCATGGCCTCATCTCGGCGCTGGACGCGCGTCCTTTGTTGGAACTTCCGAAGATAATGACTAATTGGCCGAGTGCTTTTGTTTGTTCAAGGCGACATTTTTGTTCGCCTTTTTGTTTTATGGTTTTGAGTGATTCTCTGAACAGGTAGGAAGGCGGAGATAAAATTAGAGCTCTCAGAATTCCAATGGGAAATTTATGGCCCGCTAAGTATACGGCGAGATTATTTTCGTATCTTAAGCACCACTTTACGCGCCTCTACGTCGGAAATAAATACTTATTTATTTAAAAATTCTAGACAAAATTACTTAGCGGGTTATCAAAATCAACATTTATTGAGAGAGTCTAGGCATTCAGCCGAGTGAACGCGGTTGAAATGCGATCTCTTAGACGAATGTGTGGGAAATCAATGTATGACAGGGTTACGAATGATGAAATCAGGCGAGAGTGTAAATCTGAGACAAGTATAATTGATAAGATTAAGAAAGGGTCTCTGAGATGGTTTGGTCACGTAGAACGAATGGAAGACGAGAGAATATTATATTGTTTGTATGTATTCCTATCAGTGCATCCCTGTAACTACGAAGAGCTTTGCAATCACGCAGCTAGGCGTAGTTTAACGTTTACAAAAAACAATATTTTCATTTGAATAATAATTATTTTAATCTTCGTTAATCACTCATTGAACAAATATTTACCAACGAAAATTTACACGTACCCAAATTATAACTTTTTAAAAAAACATTTTTAAAGTATAAATGGTCTATGAAGTACTGTCCGTACTGTTTGTACTGTTCAACAGACACCTGTGTTTTATTCCTAAATTACACTGTCCATAAACATTTGCACGTACAAACAATTTGTTTTAACTTTATCTCTGTTTAAAACATATCTAATAATGAGTAAAACCTGTTAAAGGCTTAACATATTTGTTTTTTATATTTAAAAAAAGTGGATTCGTACTGGTCTAATATGACATTAAAATTAAGGACATTTAAATTCAATTCACTTGTTGAATTACCAGTTAGGCGGAGATAAGCAGTTAACCTTTCGGCCGTCAGAGCGCCGCCCGATTAATCACCTCTGTCATGATCTGTCATAATTTAGGATTTAAAAGAGAATAAAAACTGTCATGTCGAATGTAGGACACGCGTGCACATACTTCTTTACACCTGGTTTCAATTTTTGATTTCTAAATCACTTTGTGAATTTTTAAAAATAAATACTTAAGTACGTGCGTATGTATTTTTATTTATTATATGTATATACGGCCCAAGCCAATTACAACAGTTACATGAAGTATATAAAAAAGAAAATAAACAAAAATACCATAAAACCATATCAATAATCCAATTATTGTAGATTTCTGCGCCTCAAAACTGAACCAATTTTGTTTTTTTTTTTGAAGAAATTGAATCAAAACTAAATTTTTTGTGTCAGTACGTTTTTCGTTTGTCAAAAATATTTACTATAGTTTTTGAAAAAAAATATCAATAAACGAAACGGTAGGGACACGTTAATAGAAAATGTTTATAGTCAATAAAAAAATAACTGATCTAATCCAGGGAGGAAATACAGGAATACCTTTGTATGGTATAAACAAACTTTAAACCTTTATTTCTGCAGATTCGTGTTTTTGTCTGTTAGACAAAAACAAACTGAAGCGATGATATGTGTGCATGGATGGCTCGGAGTGTGCATTCGGTATTTTTTATTTATTACCAATAATAACCTGCGTGGAAAACGCAAATGCTCACAATTATTATTTTCTCATTTAAATTTTTATTTATTTGTTTTTTGTCACATTTAATGTTTACATAATTAATGAAAACTTAATTAGTCTTTTTATGTTGAAAAATCATTTTTTCTATTACCTCTTATGCATGACTGTATGTTTTCTGAATAAAATAAAATAAGAAGCATATTTTAATAACTATTTTTCAGAAAAATACTTCATTGGAGTTAGTTGAGAAATAAGTGCTCATAGTATTTTGAATAATAAAAAAAATTACACATGATTATTTATTTTTATTAAATATAATAACTTAGAGAGAGTCCAGAGAAAGTTCCTACGATAGGTAAACTATAAGATGGGTCTACCTCTTTCTGAGATATCATTTAATTTGTTATTAGAAAATTTGCATTTATCCTCCCTTTCCACTAGACGCATAGTAGCTGATGTTGTCACACTATATAATATTAACATATTATCACATCGGAATCGAATTGTTCCCAATAAAATAAAATAAATGTTTTTCTAAAATTATTGCTTTCGTTTCTGGTTTAGCGAACAATAATTTTGGATGCTGAACATATTACAACAGAGATGAAGAAGATTTAAGAGAAGGTAATATATAAATCTAGGCATCTACAGGGCTTATGACCTGTCAATGGCTGGTTTAAGTGGCCAATTTACACACTATGTAACATTCACCATTCTCCCCATATTTGAACATCTATATTCCTTCAATTCTTTCATCTGTTGATGTTTGTGAAGTGAAGTGAGCTGAAACCTTTTTTTATAAACAGCTCCCCAGGGAGTTGAATCTAGTCGTTGTCTACAAAAAATTGGCCAAACTTAAAATATTGCTATACAATATTGTGAATAATGTTAAAGATTGTCCATGCTTGGTAAATGAATTAACTTTTAGGAATCCTTTTAAGACCACTAGGCTTAGTGTAATGTACTTTCCATACTAAATCATTCCAAACAAATTACGCTCAGTTCTCTCCGTTAGTTCGATTTCACCTAAATGCCAATAAATAAAACCACCTTTTTGATATATTAAAAAAAAAAAAAAAAAATGCTAAGTACAATGTAATAAGTTACCAGTTTAATACATGTTTAAATTTGTCCCTCCCTTGCTACTAAATTCGTATTGTGATGAAATAACTTTTCTTTATTTGTTTAGATAAATACATATGTGTATATGCTTTTAATTTCTTTTATTTTGTACTCTTTCGGATATTAATAATATTTTGAGTTTGTCCAAATTTTTGGAGACAAGGACTGGATTCAACTCCCTGAGAAGCTGTTTATATTAACATATTACAACAGAGATGAAGAAAATTTAATTGAAGGTAATATAGAAGTCTAGGCATCTACAGGGCTTATGACCTGTCAATGGCTGATTTAAGAGGCCAATTTACACACTGTGTAACAATCACCATTCTGCCCATATTTGAACATCTTTTTGAGGTTTTTTAATAAAGAGAACAAGATGGCACAGCAAAAAAAATACAGCAAATTAGTCGAAATTGGATTCTCTTTCTCCATTTTACATCAAATTAGTCGATTTTTCGGTGCATTTTCACCGTACACTGCGCAAATATCGCAAACAGCTTTGGCAGCTTCATTCCTCGATTGAAAGCGGCTAGAACTAGGTGTCGAAAATGTTCATTTTCGTTTACTTGACAGTGAATTTTGAAGGCATTTAATAAAATGAAATAATACGTGTAACGTAAAAGCAAAAATTAAAAAAAAAAATCTTTTAGAACAGATTTTAATTTTGGAATGACGTAAAAACCTCTCCATTTTGCTTTACTTTTTATCATCATCCTCATTCCCTTTCCGCCCCTAATGGTGCATAGAGCACTGCATTAGCACACCAATCGCAGCGTTTCTTGATCATTTTTGTTACATAAAGGTAAGATGATCAGTCTTACACTTCAGGTACCAGTCCAGAGACCAAGCAATATTCTAGTGTAAATCAATAATTTATTTAAACCATGTCGGGAATCGAACCCGAGACCTCTTGCATGGTAGGAAAACGCACTGACCATTACACCGCGAGGCTGACTTTTTTACTACTTTACTTTTTTTACTTTTGATGCTCATTTTCAAATTAGGAAAAAAAACGGATACAACGTATGCTAAAATCTAAATTAAATATAATTTTAAGTCAATTGAAAAAATCAAAATAATTATAAAAAATAATGACCAAATATTTTGAGCCACTTATTATTTATTTAATTACTAACAAAATAAGAAAAAAAAGTCCGCCTCGTGGAGCAGTGGATGCTTGAAGTCCTGGAGTTTAATTCCCGACAGGGTAGTCATTCTACTTACTTATTTAACGTGTTCGGTTGGAGCATGTCCTGCCACTCCAATATGCGGCGACGGATATCGCCTTGTCATTTGCCACAATTAGGTCCCTAGGAGTGCAGCCCTCTCTCATGAGCAGCCATGTCAGTAGGTGGCTGTCGTCCTGGGTCACACAAGATATCATCACCAGAGCGGTACATCCTGGAGATTTTTTCACATCGTGTGATACCCACCCGTAGTCTGTTGAGGGCGATCCATGGGGAGTAGGGTAGGTGTTCACCTCCTTGGTTACCCTCACGTGGATCCATCCACGGTCTCGCTCCAAGATCACAGGATCTTGGAGCGAGACCGTGGCAACAGTGCCAAAGTTCTTCTCTCCGTTAGAGTAATCATAAAACGTCGTTTATCTAAGGTATTTCTACAAGATTCTTATTTATTTTTTTATGCACAAGGGTGATATTTTCTTTTTTCCATATTTCAGAAAACGTGCCTACCTTTTCATTTTTTTTATTTTATTTTATTTAGAAAACATACAGTCATACAAAATAAGCACTAAAAACAACAATTTTTTAACATAAAAAGACCAATTAAGTTTTCATAAATTAAAAAGATATAAACATTAAATGTGACAAAAAATAAAAAATAAATAAGAATTTTAAGTGAAAAAGGATAATTGTTGACATTTGCGTTTTCCATGGAGGTAATAAATTAAAATAAATAAAAATACCGAATGTACACTCCGAGCCATCCACGCACACACATGAACGCACATATAAAACATACACAAACATATACATTACATGCGGCACATATACATAGCATAAACCACTCAAGATGTACATTCAGCAACTATCCCAAATAATCGACCCCATGAAGAAATTTTCTGTACAAATGCAACGTGCAGTTAAAAAATGTCTACATCAATACTGAGTCCGTTATAATTTCTACAGGTACGTCTAATGAATGAATTCGAGGTATAATTGTTTTTACAAGTTGGTACATAAAAAAGGGAATTTAATCTAGTATAGCGAAGAGGACAACGGAAACCAATATTTTGTAAAAGATACGGCGAATCAACTATGTTATTGAGAATTTTGAAAAGAAAAATTAAATCATATCTAAGGCGCCTTTTTTGTAGTGATTCTATATTAAAATTGATCAAAGATGCGCCGTAATCATTTTCAATGTTACCAAAACGATATTCCAGGCTCCTTATAAATTTCTTTTGAATGTTTTCAATTTGATTAATATATACATTATATTGAGGGGACCATACTAATGAAGCGAATTCGAGTTGACTTCGCACATAAGTATAGTAAAGAAGTTTTAATGTATTTGGTGATGAGAATGGCTTGAAGATTCGTAAGATAAACCCTAGAAGTCTGTACGCCTTATCTACTATTGTATTTATGTGATCTCTAAATAAAAGCTTATCATCCATCAGTACACCCAAATCTCTCGCTTTCATTGAACGATTGACAATATTCCCAGATAGTTTGTAGTCAAATAGTATACTTTTTTTCTTTCGAGTAAATGACATGACAAGACATTTATCAGAATTCAATAATAACTGATTGTCCTTGCAATAGCAACAGATTCTATCTAAGTCAGCTTGAAGAACTTCGCAATCATTTATTGAAGACACAATTTTAAATACTTTATTGTCATCAGCGTATAGCAAAAATTTTGAGTTTTGAATGCATAAACTTATATCATTGATATAAATAATAAAAAATAAGGGTCCAAGATGCGAACCTTGAGGGACACCTGATGGGATTGGTTTAAATGATGAATTAAATCCTTTGAGTGAGACCGATTGACTGCGGTTACTAATGTAGGAACATATCCAACGATACAGATTCCCCCGTATACCAATGTTCCAAAGCTTGCGAAGTAAGACCGAATGACTTATTTTATCGAAAGCCTTTGAATAATCCGTATATAAAACGTCTACCTGAAAACCTGCATCCATTGCATTCAAAACAATATCGGTAAATTCACAAAGATTTGATTCAACTGACCGTTTCTTATAGAATCCATGTTGATTGGGATTAATATGTGACCTTTAATATGACCCGTTAATATGTGACCTTTATTGATAATTGAAAAAGATAAGTAAAAGGACATGCAAACTGTTTAATACATTTAGAAATAAAAAATAGGTGTATGCCATCAAAGCCAGCACCTTTGCTGACTTTGCGTTATTTAAGGTATTTTGGTACCAATGACTTATTTAATTATATGGCATTAAGATAAATTAAAGTATGTTCATCGGCAAAAACAGTATTGTAATTATTTGCATTATTTTCCAAAAATCCAGATAGGATTCCGCAAAATCATTACAAATATTACACGTTTCTGATCAGAATATCAAATAAAATCACGTATTATATTTTTGTCGTCGTAATTTTCGTATTCGGCCTTATGTGTGGCGGATGACTGTCAGATTACGTTTGATAGATGACTCGACCCATTCATTACAAATGCTACTATACACGGTCTCATTGTCTCAAAAGGCCATAATGTTTAATGAACTCTTCTAGTGATTAACACCCACAGATTAAACTTTATTAACTAGCTTGCCAGGATGACTATAACGTAACTATTAACTATTAAATAATTATTTACTTGTTATTAATATTTAAAACATCAACTTTGAGGTCAAAGATTTCAATTAATGTTGTGAGTAAATGTTTGTATATAATCAGTTTCAGATTTTTCTATATCTACAGGTTACTCTTTCACCTGGCCCCGATTACAATGGGAAGTTAACATTTATCTTTAATTTTATTTACAAGGTAAAATTAAGTTTTCTCTATGAAAAGCAGAAGATGTATATCATTTTATTTTCTAAACATATTTAACTATTAGTTACCGACAAAGATACTTTAAATTTTCATACAAATATACTCATTTTCGTACTGAAATATCGGTTTTTATTTATAGACCGTCGAAGAAACTCGGTTAATTTTCCGTTGTAATCGGGGACCTGATCCCGTATTCTTATGGGTAGTTAAAATTTAACTTCAATTTTATCTACAAAATAAAATTAACTATGTTTTGAGTATGTCCAAATGATTGGAGAAATGTTTTTTTTTCTCCATAAGGAATTATTTAGATGTAATTTGTTGCAACAGAGAGGAAAAACCTTTTGAGAAGGGAATATGGAATTCTAGGCATTTACAAGACTTATGACCTGTTAAACCACTTAAACCAGCCAATGACAGGTCATAAGCCCTGTCAATGCCTAGACTTCCATATTCCCTTCTTAAAAGGTTTTTCATATATTAAAACAAATTCAGATGTAAAGTAAAATTAAGTTTTCTGCTTGAAAAATGTAGTACGTTTACAATTTTTATTTTCTAAAAATTTTCATTTACAGGTTGCCGACAAAGATTGAATTTTTATACAAATATACACATTTTCCTAGATAAAAATCGATGTTACTTTATATCTTCTCGATATGTACCGATGAAGATTGCTTTTGTAATCGCGGTCTTGAAGGTGTATAGTAGAATTTGCACGTTTATGTAATTAGTGTCCTGACGAAAAGACGGGCATGTCTCGAAACCGGTAGACAGAAAAGACGGTAAGTGGTAACATACAAATAATTATTAAGATTTACGTTTTTTATCCATCTATTTTTACAAATTTTAAAAATACAAAGAGGAACTTCAGCCAGACGGGAAAGTGTAGAAAAAAAGTTTAAAAATTAGAACATTTAATTGTACGGAAAAGTTTCTTAAAAATGAGGAAAACTATTAGAATAAAAATGCACTATTTGAACATCGTCACTAGTTCATATGAACCAACTAATAAGATATACCATAAACGAACCAATCGGAAGAACTGACAGAGAAAAACCTCAAGAGAAATACAAAACATTAAAAAATCATAGCGCTGATAATACGATATATATATTAAAAAAATAGCTGAGTTAAATAGTCTATTAACAAATTTAAAAAATTGAAAAAAAAAAATTGAATTTCCTAATTAACCATACAATTTAAAACTCGTTCTATTTCTTCTTCTTCTTCGTTTTTTAAAGGTCTTTTCACTTCTCAACTCGGGTCAGTGTCGAGTTTTTACTTGTTCTATTTGTTAAAATTTCTGAATACAATTTTCCGATCTCCACAAATATACGAAATTATAAATAATGGACCAAAAAGAAATAAAAAACTTCATTCATATTACAGCATATTACAAAAACCAGAAATAACATTTTAGATTACGAGACTACACTTACATAGAAATGGAGTCAATGTTAAAAATCTCAAGTCTACAAAAACGTAGAAATAACATTGACTCCATATTTATGTTTAATTTGCTGAATGGCTTAATTGATGTACCATCGTTACTGGAACAGGTGGCATTCAATGTTCCGATCCGCCGGTTGCGAAATAATAATGTGTTGTTCCTCGATCAACACAGCACAAACTATGGCTTGCATGCACCAATGTTCCGATTGTGTCGTATTGTAAACTCGAGACAAAATCTGGACTTTTTTGGTGTAAGTCTTTATAGTTTTAAAAATTCACTAAGATAGACCGGATCTTGTCTTGAGGTAGTATTTTTTTTTTTGTCCTAGCTTTAATTTTTTTTAGTTGTATTTTATTTTATTAGTGCCTGTATCTATTATAAGAAATTGTATTTACCATCGTTAGAATGGACAGCATAAGTCCGTCAAATAAATAAATAAAAAAATAAGGTATATGTAAATGTAGAAGGTAACCCAAATGCGCTCCTCGTAACGAGCTTAGGTCATGGGGCAGGAAGCAGAGCGTTATGATTTGGCAAAAAGTACCTGGTAAAGGGGTACTCGCAAAGGTCTGCTTTCGACCTAATAAAGCTTAGCCTCATCTAGTGAGCGCTATCATAAGAGCCTGCCCAGGACACTGCAGATTGAGCAAACACATTGCAAGAATGAACCTTTCCGAAACTTCTAGATGTAGGTTTTGCAGTGCAGATGAGAAAACACCCATACACATTTCATATGAATGTGATGCTATACATCATGAAAGGAGCCTCATATTCGGGGGACCACTGGTGACACCTGAGGATGTTAAAGAGCTCGCCCCCGCATAAATAACACTCAGTTTACAACAGTCAATAGACTGTTAGACTCTGTTAGATACATCTACCCATCACCATAGATCTTCACAGGTCGCAGAGACGCCAGGAGCTTGCGTAGCACTGACCCCCCCATTAAGAAGAAGAATAATAGAGACTTCTAGTGTTGAAAATTACATTTCAATTTCTATGAAAAACCAACGATTAACATTATAAGAACTGCATGTCTCGAAAATAATAATCCTTTAATGATACAGAAAAAAAGACCACGAAACACTCGGGTATCTATTATGACCAAAATGATCATTTTTTTATGGATAATTTCTCATGCCACAATAGACAGCGACCAATACAAAGGAATTCTAGCCTTTGTGCCGACTGCCTGACAGCGCTTCCCAAACCACATACGCATAATATTTGTCTTATTTTCGATTTTTCTTTTATTTGAAATCCAGTTTGAAAGTCCACACGTAACAATAATAAAACTGCGTCACATGCTTAGAGTATACACATCTTTCTCTAAGGTCATATGTGAGATTTGCGTTATTTTTGTTTAAATTTATAAATAAATTTATTTGAATTCATGAAAATAGACGCCTTAAAAAAAATGTACCTGTAGATAAAAAATATTCAAGAGTTGAAATTTAGTCTTTTATTTATCTACCAGAGATTTGGATATAATTTACTAAATTAAAACAAATATTTAAAAAATGGGCAAAAAGACTGCTAACATTTGTCTTTTAGACCTTTTGATAGATCGGTTGACATAAAACTGGTAAACATAATTGAACTGTCCCCACGTAGATGAGTGTGCCCGATCTTTTTTTTTTAAGTAATTCAACAAGGTGGCATCCGAGGTGTAGTGGTTAAGACACTTGACTAACAGGAAAGGTTCTGGTTTCGATTCTCAGTGGGAACACAAAAAACAAATGTATTTTTTTCAAGTTTGTGTGTACTTTGCTGTAATTAATCACTGTAATTGAGGCTCAAGTCATGTTAAGGTGTACAAAAATAAAATTTTGGCAATGCTTTAATCTATTATTGTTATCAAAAACATTTTTCACTTTGTGGTATGACATTTTACATTTATTTGTTTATAAATTTGTATAAACCACTTTAATTTTTTTAATTACACTTCGACCGGTTTTGAGGTTACTACCTCATCGAAACCTCAGAAATTAGTAAAGCCACTAATCAAAAACTTCAAATAATAAAAAATCAATTAAATTTAACTTCGAGTCCTCTTTTAAAACTATTACCGTTATGATTTATTGTATCTTCTTTCGAGAGAATTCTTTCGAGAGAAAGAGAGATCTTTCTTTCAATTTTCTGTCTCTTCCATACAATATTTTATTATATAAATAGCAACGCGTGTAATTATAAGTTAGTTAAATTCCTGACGATGAGGTAGTAACCTCGAAACCGGTCGAAGTGTAATGAAAAAAAATTAAAATGCTTTATTCGGTTAATTTTATTGTTTTTTGTTTGCAAGAAATAATGCTTATTTCACAAAAGTGACGCTTATTAATGAATGCCACCTTGAACTATACCGTTTTAAGTTCAAATCACTCTATTTTTTTAGTTTGTATAATATTTGTCTTTCTACGTGGGCAAAATTCTATTAAGTGGTGTATTTTTTTTTGTATAAACTGATAAAAGCGTTTTACCAAAATATTAACAATATTCGAAACAAACAAATAATATTTAAAATAGTACCTAACGCATTTAATAATTTTAAAATTATATTTTTAAATGTAATTTTAATGTAACCAATAATATTATGAATGAAAAAAAAAACAATTGTTATTTTTTATATATTTTTTCATTGATTTTTAAATATTTTAAACGCCCTCGGTGGGCATTTAAATTATTACAAGAGTAGGTATTTGTAAAGTGCGAATTAAAATACTATGTAAAACTAACAATTATAAATGGATAAAACTGTAAAAATTAAACAAAAGAAAATGATGTGACTCTGACAAAATGGCCAAATGACTTAAAAAAGCGTAAAGGCGTAAACTATTCTACCATTAATAAAAGTATGTCTTGAAATTTCGATGCAATATAAAAATATATCAATAGTGATAAATTCATTGTCAAATTTGTGTAGTCTCTGAATAGACAAATAAATACATATTACAATAATTACGTAAAAAGATTTTTTTGTTTTAATCTTTAAAAAAAAACAATTACAAGATTTGTATTTAAAATAGCATTTTGATAATCTACAGGTTTTGAAGATTTATTTAAATTACGTTGCATATGACTTTAACACTTTTTTGTTTGTAAATGTGTATGTAATTTTTTATTTATTCATTATTTTCCATCATAAAATAAGATTATCAATAAAAATAATGTGACCTCACTGGGGTAAACCCCTGCCAAGGACACTTATCAATATACTTTTTGAAAAATATTTTTACATGTGAGAATAAACAGATACGGCTTAATACAGAGATAGTTAACAAAATTTTCAGACACATCAAACAGAAGGCGACTCAACTACTCATAAATGAGTAGGTTTACGTTTTGACCCATTAGTTTCATTGTAGACGTCGCTCAGTACGCAACTCCTGATTTTAATTCAACTATGGCGTGTTGTGTCCTTTAAAAGTGTAGAAATACTGCTAGGATCTTAAAGAAACAGGATGCAATCACATTTCATGTGTAATTAGCAAATGAATGTGTATATAACAAATGCATTACTTAAAAATTGAATTATTTATTCCATCTGTCAGATTGCCGAAGAAACAAAATGGAAATTTCGTAAGTGTTGCCAGGGTAGTATTTTTTTTACCCTACTTTGCTCATCTAATGAGAGAATTAATGAAAATTCTGTGGTGGACATTTGACCGACATTATCTTCAAAATATCAAATATTATTTAATACGATATAAAAATATCCGTTTTATGTAAAATAAAATTTGTTTCAAATTTTAAGTTTAAAGTCCATATTCAATTACTCTTGTTAAATGACTCATTACTTATCTACTCTGTTGTGTCAATCAATATTTCCGGGTGCACAATAAAATTTTAGAGAAGTTAACATATAGTTTTTTTTACCTTACATTTGTGTTATGATTATTTTTTTCCCATCAAGCAACATTACGCGGTGACATCACGAATGCGCGCGGCGAAAGTAGGGCATAGTGGGGGAATTATTGAACACAGCCCGATGTATTCAAATATGATTCTACGCTCCTTCTGGACTATTCTTAATTCTATGCAGTTACATCTAGAAACCTAGATTTTTTCAATTATTTTTTATTTAATATCGTTATATTTAGAAAAACTAAAAAATAAAATTGAGAACGTGTAAAATAAATCGTATTTTACAATAAAGACCAGGAATAAAACCAAAACAATAAATTGGTGTCTTACTGCATTTTTTGATAAAACACTATGAAAGAACAGTATATCGGTACAGTTTTAGAACCTGTGGTTAGCTCGAAATTGCAGGATGCTCTTCTCCTTTCGGAATATTCGCCACGTCATCGGTCTGCAATCAACCGAGGAGATTAATTTCTTTTTCGAAATGACCGTCATACCATGCGAGGGTTCACCTCTGATATATGGTGAAGAGGGATGGTAGGTATTTAGGGAGGCTTCATATTGGTAAATAATAATAAGCCTATGTCGCTGGTTTTTCAATGTGCGTCTCTATCTGAATACAAAAAAATTGAAATTTATTTTACATGCTCCAATGAGCTTGAACATAAAACTAGGGTCACTAGTTTGAATAGGGGCTAGTTTTTTCGAAATTCATAAATAAATATGGAAAAATAATATTTTGATAATATATTAAGAATAGTCCAGAAACTGCATACGCGCATCAAACTGAAGGCGACTAAACTTCTTACAAGTTGTTTGTAAGAGTTGTTTTACCATTAGAAAAAGAAAATTTGAACATAATAGTGGGTGTCGATAAGGAAAGGGAGGGGAGGGGTTAATGAGGAAGTTCAGATTTAAAAAAAAAAAAATTGTTTTTATCTTGAATTTCTGAAATAACTCCGCGAGTGACGTCCGAGGTTCTCTTCCGCTTATTCTCGATCAGTTCTGCCCATTGGTCCGTTCACGGCAAGCAAACCGAAAATCTTCCATATCTCAATGGTTTTTTATTTAATATTTATTTTTTATTTTTTATTTATTAATTTTTCAGGCTTTAACATACATAAAAGTTATATAAAATACGGGTATACAAGGTGTTCTTTAAACCCTGTCACATCCGAAACCACGATGATCAGTATGGGCAAGAAGACATATTAGCATATTAAAAAAAATATTTAGAATAAAGAAAATTTGTAAAAATACAATGTTAAAAAGAACAATGGGTTGCTTACTTCCTTACTTGGTTGATTCATACGTACCAGTGACGTCGTTCAAAATAGTTAATTTTTATTATTTTTTTCGTACATATTCAGGAAACTTTTCCACACAATTTGATGCTGAATTTTTACCGCGCGCAAGAAAACATTTATTGTATCCAATTCCCCGTAGGGCTGAAGTTTATTATTGTGTTTAAAGAGTGGGGTAGGAGGTAGTTGTGTTTAAGGAAGGGTTTGAGTTTATAGGAAAAATATTAACAATAGTCTTAAGTTTAATGGAATTAAATACAATTACCCCCTCACCGACTCCTACCTGACCTGAAACACAATTACTCCCTATCTTATCCTTATCGACACACTCTAAGTTTTTCACTTTTTCTTTTTTATGTATTATTATTTTTATTTAGTTGTTAAATAACCCGAAGAGGGCAACGCGTTGTTACTGAAATTAGTCGGTTGGATAAACGAATAAATTGGTTTGTAAAACAAAATTATTTTATTTATAAAAAATATTTCATGTGGTAAAAGAACTTTAGACTACAATATTTAATACACAAAATATATAAAATGCTACCATCAAAATAAAATAAAACATAAACCTTTACTAGGTACAAGAGAGAAACGTATACTGAAGACTTGGGTTTTGTGATTGATTTATATATTGAAAGTACAAATTATTTTACCTCAGTAACATAAGGGACTATTTGATTTTATTATTGCGTTACAGTTCTTCTATAATTATGTAATGTATCTTTAAAGATATCAGCATCATTGTCATCATCGTCATCATCGTCATCATCGTCATCACCGTCGTCATCGTCATCAATGTCATCATCGTTATCATTGTCATCATCGTCATCATCGTCATCATTGTCTTCATCGTTATCATCATCATCATCATCATGGTCATCATTATCATTATTGTCATCATCGTCATCATTGTCATCATCGTTATCATTGTCATCATTGTCTTCCTCGTTATCATCATCATCATCATCATGGTCATCATTGTCATCATCGTTATCATTGTCATTATCGTTATCATTGTCATCATCGTCACCATCGTCATCATTGTCATCATCGTCATCATCGTCATCATTGTCTTTATCGTTATCATCATCATCATCATGGTAAGCATTGTCATCATCGTCATCATTGTCATCATCGTTATCATTGTCATCACCGTCATCATTGTCTTCATCGTTATCATCATCATCATGGTCAACATTGTCATCATCGTCATCATTGTCATCATCGTTATCATTGTCACCATCGTCATCGTTATCATCATCATCATCATGGTCATCATTGTCATTATTTTCATTTTCCTTATTATCATTATCATAATCATAATCATAAATATCATTATCATATTCTTTTTAAATTAATATCTTATGCAAAAGATAGGATTCTGTACGAGTTGTTAGATAAATATTTCAACATAATACTTAACCATGGGAGAAGCACATAGACGCTAGTTTTACGGCTTGTCCGGTAGAATGTGCTGAATCATTCGGTCGAAACAAAAAATAAATCGGAAAATAAACAAAGAAGGGAATATTCAATTCCCGGTCGGTAATGATTTTAGAATATTCCCGAAGCGATTCTAGAAACAGCTTGACGTGTTGTGCCACCTACGTCACTCTCGTATTTCTTGTACTAACCGATTAAGTACCTGCATAGAGTCTTATTTATTTGTTTGGTAATTCAAGGAGACGTTATATTTAAATATGTTCACACAAATGTTATTGTTAGAAAAAATATTCAGGCGGAGTTAATTGCCTTAGTCTGAAAATAGGCATATTCAGACTAAGGCAAAATGGTATAATATAGTGTATAAAATGATCGCTAAAATCAGCACAAAACATTTTCCCTCTGTTTTCTAAAAAAAATAAAAAAACTGTTTTTGTAATTTCTTATGCTGAATTCTCGTAAATCGAAAAACTATTGTAAAGATCTATACAATTCTTAAAAACGGAAAATGTTAATTGATATGTTAAAATTATTAACTTCGGGCTCTGGCGTTCTGGGTTCTGGGGTTCTGGGTTCATTAATGTAATTCTTTAACTTGGTCACCTCTCTATGCTACCCGTTGTAATAAAATTAAAAAAAAATCAGCACATATTTCTGCGGTTCATAAATCCAACATATATTTCTGCGGTTCATAAATTTTAAACAGCATTACCTCAGAGACAGACGGATGCAAATCCGGAATTTTGTGAAATGACATTTCGATTTTCGTATCCCGTTTATGATCATGTCCATTGATTTTGAAGAAATGAAAGCCTTATAATGAATGAACCACATTGGTTCATAAGATATTAGTTATAAGATACTAAAAATACAAATTAATGCTATAAATTATTAGAAATTAGTTAGAAAAATTAGATTATTTAGGCTTGATTTGAACATTAAATGTTTGAATTTGTATCCGTGTGCCTCTGAGGTACAGATATAAACTATTATCTTCTCTTATGTACGTTGAATATACTTAAAATTAGTTATAAAATAATAATTTCTGATCTGTATTTTTTGAAAAAAGTTGCAATGGTTAAACGTATCTATTTGTGCCTAATAGGCCAATAAGGCATCATATTTATTTTAGATTTATTAATATATTTCGGTCCAATTCGCAGGTTAATTTTCTGTTCCCGAGAATTCACTCTCTCGGGAACACACAGATGACCTAAAATTAAATGTATTCGTTATTCGCAAAGTAGACGGTTTAATCATGATTTAGGGGCACTGTATGGCGAACCCAACATTGCACAATTCATCAAAATAAGAATATTACAATGGTTGAGACATGTGCACAGAATGAATGACAACCGTACCCCAAGAAAGATTTTTTATACCACTCCAGAAGGCAGACGAAGCAGACGCCGACCAAAATTAAGATGGCTGGATAATGCGGAAAACGACATTAGAGCAATTGGCCGGACGAACTGGAGAAGAGCCGCAGGGTGCAGGGAGGAATGGAGACAGATTCTGGAGGAGGCCAGGGACCACAACGGGCTGTAGCACCGCGCCACTGATGATAAAGACCGCTTAGAAGTGTAGCGGTTTGCGCGTTCGCCTACCATGCAATTCCTGGAACCCTGGCTGACTAGACGTGAAATATTGATTTAAAAGGTGATTCTACACTGCAATATTTCGTTGTTCTTACACATTTTTGTATAATTAATAATGAAGATATGTAACTCTGTTGAATTCCCATTTTACTTTTGGTTCGGGATAAATGATTTTTTTTGTACATCTGTATGCAGTAAGTATCATGTATCATTCAAGTATCATTTATAAGGCAACTTTATTCGTTACGTCTCACAGTAGTCTTACCAATGTATGTCATTTCAGGTTTGTGTATAAATTAATATGTTATGTTTTTATGCGGGACACTATAATAATGTATGCCTCATTGTATATGAACATTATACGTACACATATTTATTGTGGTATAATGTTCCACACGATCTCCCGTGGAGATCGTCTTTTGTCCATGATTTTTATTCTTACCGGTCCTCTCTAAGTGAGATGGTTTTTGTGTATTTGATACATAAAAAAACGAAAAAAATACTTAATATTAGGAGCTTAAGTTAAGATTTTTAAAAACAGGCGATTTTCACTATTTAAGAATTATGACATTTCCGAATTCTTAAATTGTATAATTTTCTATGTGATTCAGCGTGGAATGAGGCAAACTATTGCCTTCTCTGTTGGTTTACACAGTTCAAACTACGCTTAATACTCTTCTATGGCTCCCACATGTTAGCAAATCAACATGGAAAGGATGTAGATTTTTAAAATTTATCTTAACTGAAATTGAAATCGACATTTTTTAAGCATTTCTATTCCAGACTGTAATTATTACCTGTGTGTAGTACTGCACCTGGCTTTGATTATATTAATTTAAAGGAATACATTATGATACGTTGCCTCTGTCAACCCAAAACTTTTTATTTATTTTTATATTCTGTTATTTTGTCTTGTAAGCTAAAGTTATGGGTTTAAGTATTAATGATTGTTTTATATGTTTGCCATTGAATTTTTGATTATGTGCACTATTGTTTTATATTTTGCTTTTATAACTATATTTTTTATACTTTTTTAAGGGCCTAATTAGCCCTTGGAAAAAATGTCACCCACATGATAAAAGTTTCAGCTCTTTGACTTCACAAAATTCAACAGGTGGAAGAGTTGAGGAAATGTGTATGTTTAAACATAGACAGAATAGTGAATGTTACGCAGTGTGTAAAGTGGCCATTTAAACCAGTCAATGACATGTCATAATCCCTGTAAATGCATAGACTTCCATATTCCCATGTCTAAAATGTTTTCCATCACTGTTATTATATTATTATAGATAACTTATATAGCGCAATTTTCATAATATTATACCTCAAGAGCGCCCTACAAAGTCATTGTATATAGAAATAAATATATTTTTTACTTTTTTAATTTGTATTTAAGAAAAACAATGTACTTTGTTGTCACATGCTAAGGATTTATTCAAATGAGTTGAATGATGTATTCAAATGATCTGATCCAATAAATTAATATCTAAATAACTCCCTAGAGAGGATATACCACCTGTCTTAAAACATTTTGACACACTCAAAACCATCATCATCCATTATACCCTTTTCGCACCTAATGGTGCATAGGACACTGCATTAGTACATCAATCGCAGAGTATTTTGATATTTTTTTGTCACAAGAAGGTAAGATGATCAGTCTTACGATTCAGGTACCGGTCCAGGTACTAAGAAATATCATAGTTTGAAAACACCCTTTCAAATCAATATTTTCTATCAACCATGTCACGAATGGAACTCGAGACCTCTTGTATGGTAAGCAACGCTGACCATCACGCCACAAGGCCGAATCAAAACATTTTTGAAATATTGTTTTCAATAAAAACATGGCATTGATGATTGTGTTCGAAACTAGGAGAAAATTTAAAATACGTAGTGAAGCATTTTTTATTGCTTACTAAAAAAAATCCAGATTGCACTGAATGCACATTTTGCCTCTACTCCCTTCGGTAGAATCTAATCTACATCACGTGTCCTTCACCTTTCTCTCACCTTGACCCCCCCCTGTGCAAGGCTTTTACCTTCAAAGAAGCTTTGTTTCAAAATGATCTCAAGTTTTCTACATTGCATGTAGTTTTTTTTAAAAAAAAATTTAAACTTTTAGAAAACCTAAAAAATAAGTGGTTAAAAACGAAGTTGTTTTATATTTATTTTATTATAATGAATAACCACAAAAGTTAGTCAACAATATTTTAAGATTGTCCAAATTTTTGTAGACAAGGACTGGATTCAACTCCCTGGGGAGCTGTTTATATTAACATATTACAACATAGATGAAGAACATTTAAGAAAAGGTAATATGGAAGTCTAGGCATCTACAGGACTTATGACCTGTCAATGGCTGGTTTAATTGGCCACTTTACACACTGTGTAACATTCACCATTCTGCCTATATTTGAACATCTATATTCCTTCAATTCTCCCGTCTGTTGATGTTTGTGAAGTTAAAGAGCTGAAACCTTTATTTATGCTGGTGAGATTCATCTAATTGAATTATTTCACCTACATACTAGGCAACGCCTGAAAATGTTATTTTTTCAATTTCTATACTTCTTCATAGACCAGGTAATTTATCAACAATATTTTTATTTATTTAGTTTGTCTCTGCTCCCCAGGGAGTTGAATCCAGTTCTTGTCTACAAAAATTTGTGTACATTTTGGCATACATTTTGTTTTTCAAAGACTGAAAAATAATTACAATATTTTGCAGCCACCGAAATCAAAAATTGATTGAAATATTCAAGTATTGGTACAGACAATGGATCCTTAGATGATGAGTGTATATTGTGTTTGGCCAGTTGTTGTAATTAAATTCTTTCTATACAGGATTGTCTGGTATCCTCTGGCTGCACGCGGGGGTCCTTACATGGGGACGGCTCAAGTTATTTACGACTGGTCTGAGGCCCCGAGGCCCTCATTAAACCGGACTGAAAACGGTAATTAAAACAAATCACAACAACGCGAGCTTTTGTTTTTTAAAAATAATTTAGTGCCCACATAAAACGAAGTTAAAATACTTATTTTTCTCCTTATGCATCGTCTTGCTCCATGCTGGTTTCTACGTCTCCAGTAATATCAGACACTTGGTGTACGATACGCTTTCGTTCCTTGCCGAAGTTGAGATCAGTGTTCAACGAGGACCCCGATAAATCACTTGTTAAATACCTTTAGTTTTTTTACTGTTGAGGCGTGACGTGTGCTTCACTTGTCAGCCTCGTGGTGTAATGGTCAGCGCTTTTGTTTACCATGCAAGATGTCTCGGGTTCGATTCTCGACATGGTTGCTATGAAATATTTCTTAAAAAGGGTGTTTTTACACTGGAATACTACTTTGGAGTTTGTATTCCTCAGGAATATTTAAAATAACTTTTCTCTATGCACAGCTGAGAGGGTCCCCCAGGACTCTATAACAGCTGCGGATGGATGGTAAGCTTAATGATCTTCCCTCAATGGAAAACTTCACAGTACCTGAAGCGTAAGACTGATCATATTACCTTAATGTGACAAAAATGATCAAGAAACGATGCAATTGGTGTACCGATGCAGTGCCTTATGCACCATTAGGTGCGGAAAGAGAATGGTGATGATCACTTGTCATCATAATCACTTGGAATCATTTGAATAAATCCGTAGCATGTAAAATAAATTGTTTTTATTAAATTACAAATTTAAAAGCTTCAATTGAAAGCTTCAATAAATTTATTTCAACAGAGAGGGAAAAAGTTTTCGAGAAGAAATTTGGAAGTCTAGGCATTTACAGGGCTTATGACCTGTCATTGGCTGGTTTAAGTGGCCACTTTACACACTGTGTAACATTCACCATTCTGCCCATGTTTGAACATCCACATTTCCTCAACTCTTCCATCTGTTGACTTTTGTGAAGTGAAAGAGCTGAAACCTTTATCACGTGGTGAGATTCATCCGGCTGAACCAAATCACCTACTAGGCAACGCCTGGAAACAATTTTCCAATTTTTATACTTCTTCTTTTACCAGGTAGTAATTCAACAATGTTTGATTATGTCCAAATGCTTGCAGACTGGCTGGATTTCCTCTGTGTAAAGTGGCCACTTAAACCAGCCAATGACAGGTCATAAGCCCTGTAAATGCCTAGACTTCCAAATTTCTTCTCGAAAACTTTTCCCTCTCTGTTGAAATAAATTTAAATATGAACAACTCCCTAGGGAGGAAATCCAGCCAGTCTGCAAGCTTTTGGACATAATCAAACATTGTTGAATTTATTTATCTTTAGAATCAATTTGTAAAGCGCCCTTGATAATAATAATAATAATAATTGACGGTTTTTTGCTTATTTAATTGTTTTTTTTTAATCCACTTTAAATTCCGTCATAATAAATTTATTTACTTATTCAAATATGTACATATATTACAAAAAAATGTATCCTTAACTTTATAAGGCCAAAAGCCCTGTATTGAGTTGAGATACAACATAATGGAAAGTGGAAGCATGCATATTATCAAATAATACCAAAAATAAAAATGATTACATAAACATATATTTTAATAAACATTTGGACAACACGCAATAGTATATAAATCTATGAAATATCTCGCAGCAGTCTCCCGCATTGCTTTATATGTGTTGTGTCTTGCTTGTAATGTCAGCGTCTGAAAATAAATATAAAAATAAAAAGAAAATAAAAAAAAGCCTTTTATTCTGCAAAAAATAACGCCAAGAACAGCTTGTCAGTTATCTGTAAAGTATCATCTCCGACTCGATACAGTTATGAAACCGCAAACAATAAACAATATTGATCTCCCGAGGCCAGTCGTGGCTCAAGTAACACCCAAATCGAACGAGATTGCTTGATAAGTAAGTCTGGCTACTTATTTACAAGTAACTTTTGACCGAATTGCGATTCTCATCAACAACACTCTATCATAACAAATCCTTTAACCGTGGTTCGCGAATTAGGTAAAAATGTATGATATCGTTACAGAAGCGAATCAATTATTACGAAATTAGAAGTCTAGGCATTTACAGAGCTTACAACCTGTCATTTGATGGTTTAATGTGTGAAAAATCCAGAAAGAGCTTGGTTAGAAGTTTGATTATAAAAATTAAAATAAAATAATAATAATTTATACTTACCTTCGAAACCTTTTTGTAAATATACAGGTGTTCATTAAACCCTGTCACATCCGAGACCACGATGATCAGTATGAGCAAGAATACATATTGGCACATTGAAATAATTTTTTAGAACGATTAAAATTTAAAAAAATAAAATATCAAAAAAAGCAAATGGTTGCTTACTTCTGCGGGGGAAAAATGAGGAGAGGGAGGGGAGAATCTAACACTGCGCCGTGCTCCCCTCACTTCTCCCCTGCAGAAGTAAGCAACCATTTGTTTTTTTAAATATTTAACTTTTAAAAATTTTCTTTGTTCTAAACATTTTTTCAAATATGCTAATATGTCTTCTTGCCCATACTGATCATTGTGGTTTCGGATGTGACAGGGTTTTAAGAACACCTGTATAAGTTAAGAAATGTCAGAGATAATATTTTTTGTGGTAAATTTCTAAACCGTATTCTGAAAAAAAAGCATTTTTCATGATGATGTAAATAAAAACATAAATATGTGTAATGCTTTGATAGCTTAAAAATAAGCATATTTCATCGTATCCGACATCGCCAGACTGGTGACGATGCCACCGTTTTGATCTAAAAACGATTTTATTCCATATTTACCCCTGTGGCGCCAATGGTCGCGCTGAATGCGCTCTGACCAGACGATATCCGGTTGCCTGCGAAGAAAGGGAGGGGTAGAAGTGCGTACTTCCGTTTCCGCGCCCTTTTCAATATTGTCACGGGGCCCGTGAGCACAATGTAAACAGGAAGGTACTTGTCTAATTCATATTTATTTTTTATATTTTATACAGCTACCGAAAACAAAGTTTTCAAAAACAAAATGAAAAAATAAATTAAAAGTATTTTGAATATCGAATGTCATATTCAACTTTATTGAAACAATTATTATATTTAAATTTAACTTTTTGTACATTGGTGGGTTTACTGGCAAATGGCAATTTTTCCATCAAATAAATAAAATAAAAGGAGTTATTTATATAGTTTTAGCTTCAAAATATATAAAATATATGTGAAAAATGTATACAATTTTACGTATAACTTTTCATGTTAATATGTATATGCGAATATACTCGTATATATGTGTTTATGTATGGTTATGAATGCATTACAAGTCCCCCGACTCAACACGGATTTCTAGCTAGTCGGGGCAAGTTTACAGGTGTGAGTCGTTCCTGATTGTGTCGCTATAAACTGTGTCTCTGTCCTTAATAAATATATGTTCAATGTTTTTAATACATAAAAAATATGCGAGAAAAACATAAAATAAAATTAATGTAACTAGTAAAATAAAAATTAATTAACATCGACACTAGTCTTCTATGGAATAAGGGGAAAAAGTGAAAGGAAAAAAGGAGAGATTAAGGAGGAGAAAGGATATGTTTCTTAGCTTTTCACATCTTTTTCCGCGCATAGTACATGGGGCTTTGCATTAATTCGTCCATTGCGGATCGCACCGTAACATATACATTTAAGGTGAGTATATATTTATATGATAATATTTAACGTTAATGTATGCTCAAATGTAATGTAAATATGTTATGTGAATGTATGTTAATATGCAATGTTACTATATGTTAAAATGTAATTTTAATATTTAATGTTGATCTAAGTTATATTATGTAATGTTAATAAATGTTAATATGAAATGTTAATGTTTATTAATATGTAAAGTTAATATATGTTAAAATGAAATGTTAATGTATGTTTAATATGTAATGTTAATGTATGTTAATATGTAATGTAAATGTTTGTATATATGTTATGTTAATGTTCATAGCGGCCTCCGTGGTGTAGTGGTCAAGACGCTTGACTCACGCACGGGAGGTTCCGGGTTCGATTCCCGGTGAGAACACAAAAATTAAAATGTGATTTTTCTCAAGCCTGGGTGCTCTGTGATGTAATTCACCACTGTAATAAGGCCTCCTGGCCTGTTGTGGTGCAAAAAATATGTAATAATAATAATAATGTTTGGATAATTTATAAAGCGCCATTTTTGTGAAAATCACCTAAAGGGCGCTGTACAATAAATAAATATCCCAGCCCGTCTTGCAGCTACAGAGCGCATGGACGGTTGGGATTCTAGTTCCTCGTCTCCAATTATGATATATTACAATTATGATATAAAGGAGCTAGATAACAGCACGTCTTGCAGATTCAGAGCGCATGGACAGTAAGAAATCTAGCCTCTATTTACATTTTTATTTTTAAACATTTTATTTGACAATTAAGTTTAAAGTTTAGGTGATATTTTAAAAAACGAAATGAAAAGCAAATTTATAAAAATAGAAGTTAGATTGCTACTGTATGACATACATTAAAATTAAATATTAACATTACATATTAACATACACTGTATGTCAATGTAAAATGTTAATATTTAATGTTAATATCTATTAATGTGTAATGTTTATTTATGTTAATTTGTTATGTTGTTTTTTGTTTTAATGTTTGTTAATATGTAATGTTGATAAATTATATACGTTAAATGTTGATATTTAATATTCACAATAATAATAAGAAAATGTAGGCAAATGCTTGGCGGCTCCCGCGTTAGCTATGACGCTTGTTTTAAGCAAAAAGGCCATGGGTTCAATTTCCGACGAAACTACAATATTGTTATTTTATTGAGGTACCGGGTTCGATTTCTGGCGGGATCAACGTGAAATATAAACACTGCAATGTACTTATCTACAAGTCTTCTTTGTATATTCTCCCACGTAAAAAAAAAAAAGTATCTTGTTAAGTCTCCTCGGCACGGGTAACCCCAGTGAGGTCACATTATTTTGATTGTTTTTTATTGCTTATATTGTGAGATTTTTTTTTAATTGATCAAGCTAAATAGAAGTTTTGGAATCATTTTACAAGAGGAGTAAAAAGGTAACGAACAAGCAGGCTACCATTTGTTTTATTTTTTTATTTTTTATTAATAAAATATATCATGTATGAACAGAATATTATACTCCCAGAAGTTCTAAAAAAAACTCGTTAGAGATCGTAGATAAAAAGAAAACATTTTTGTGACGATACATAATTTTCGTTTCGTAAGTTCGTCCGTTTGTCATGTATCCATCTCACTCTAACGCAATTAAAGTCGTATTTTGTTCCCTCTCATACGATACGAATGAATTTACGAAACGAGTTAGTTTCAGAATATGGCCAAAAGCTAGCGCTGTATCAAAATGCAGTGAATTCGAAGAATGGATTTTTTTTGTAGTTACGGGCGTAACGGCCCGTAATTAGTTCCAAACAGGACAGCATGCGTGACAAGTATTGTACGCAGGTGTTTTTTATCGTCATAGAACTTTCGATTGCTAATACTGCCACTTTTCAACTTAATGATGACTGTTTTTTTACATTAGTGCTCTGTAACAATAGTCAAATTAATAATGGAACGCCTTACGCTCGAACAACGCTTGTAAACGGTGGAAAATTACTGAAATCTGTCTACTAGTCTGAACCAGCAGGATACCCCCCAGCTAAATGCTATAAATACGATTAAAAAAAATAAGAAAAAAAGCGTACCTGTAAAAAACCATTCCGCAAATTCCACTTGTAAAAAAAAAAATATGTAACAATATTAATTTAAAAAAAAACATATAATTTTTTATTTTTTTTGACTTCGTCTTTTAAAATCCTTTTGTCAGCGGATCCATACGGAGTAACCAAGAGAAAATAAATGTAGTAAAATATATGACAGTTTATTATGCTCCAGTACAGTCAATCATTTAATATGCAATAGTTGGATGGGGAGGGGCTTTTAACGCTCATCTTAGACCCTTAAATGTTCTACAGAAAAAAAATATAAAAAAATACTATATAAACCATCCTTGTTCTCAACTACTGAACTGTTCAAATAATTTAATGTTTCAAGAGTGGACGACATCTACGGAAAGTGTTGTATGCTCCAGGTGCATAAGGAGAGCCTCTCATCGGACCGTATTACGGGAAGGTTAAGAACAGGATGCCTCGCTCTACAGAGAGTTAAAACTACCACGGCCAAACATCATTATACTTACATGGGACGGAAGCTTTTCAATAATTTCCCCAAAATCTACGTCAATAAATAACTTACGGAAAATTTAAGGATAAATTAAAGAAAAGCTTCCTGATATATAAACATTAATCGTATTCTGAAAATAAAGATGTATGTATAATATGTGCCTGTGTATATCAATTTATAAATTTTGTGTTTTTATTTATTTTTTAAATTTTATTTATTATTAGTGTTAAATTTTCTCAATTTTTACCATTTTTACAATTGTTTAATTTCTTATTTATTGTATTATTTTGTTTTGCATTTATTGTTTCTTTTTTATAATATTTTGTAAACTTGCCAAACACAAGAGCCTTTGGCAAGTTTTTTTGTTTTTTTTGGCAAGTTCAACCTTACGCGTTCCATTTTTTAAATGTATATATTGTTTTTTTTTTATGCTAATAAAGGTTTTCATTTAAAAAAATAAAAAAATAATAAGAAAGAATTTAAAAAAAAAAACGAAGCACGTAAAACATTTTTAAATATGTACGGTTAGATTTAATTGTAATTATTATTTTCAATTAAGGTATTAACGGCTACGAAAACCCATTGGGGGTTTTCATACCAAAATATTGGGGCATAAAAATCAAAAGTCGCTCTTGGAAGATTCGATAAATTGTCAAAATTGTAATTTGGCGGGAATGCACGCCGACTGACGGTATAATCTAGCTGTATTTAAGTCGGCGAGAGGTCTCGGGTTCGATTCCCGACATGGTTGACATGAAATATTTTCTAAAAAGGTGTTTTTACACTAACATATTTCACAGTCCTCTGGACTGGCACCTGATGCGTAATACTGATCATCTTACCTTCATGTAACAAAAATGACCAAGATATGCTGGGGTTGGGGTACCAATGCAGTGCCCTATGCACCATTAGGTGCGGAAAGGGAATGATGATGAGAAGTTAAGCGTAATGGAAAGGGTTTCACGTCAGGCGAAAAAAAATTGTTCTACAAGATATTATTTTTGCTTTTACGTTACACATATTATTTTATTTGATTAAAAAACACCTTAAAGCCTTCGAAATTCACTATCAAGAGTAAACAAAAATGAGCATTTTCGATGATGATGATGATGCATTTACTAAACTTACATTTTAACTTTTTTTTTCATACTTTCATCTTACATTTATGTTCTCTTGTTTTAAAGAAAAAAGTGCTCATTCCGTCGATGAAAAGGTTTTCGAAAAACTTTTTTTAAAGAAAAAAAAACATTTCATGATAATCTGTTCTATTTCATTATTATTGAAATATTTATTTTTTTTACAAGCGGAATTGTACTTGTGACGCTTTTTTTTTTTGGATTTTATTAAGTTATATTTAGAAAACTATAAACAACAACAACAACAAACCATCACGCCGTTTCTCCGTAAGGGTAGGCAGAGAGGATAGAACGCCACATCACTTTATCTTTGCATACAGATCTCGCTTCCTCTACATGCATACATCTTCTCATGCACGCGCGCCGATTATTCTGCCTTTTGACTTGTTCATCCTCAATTATTCGTTGAATTTGGTCTCCCATGTCTTTCTTGATTTGCCTCTATTTCTGCATCCATCAACATTCGCATTGTAAATATTCTTAACCGCTCTTTCGTTGTCCATTCGCTTTACATGTCCAAACCAGCGCAGAGCTACTTTCTTGATTTTGTCGATAATGCTCGTCTCACATAATTTACAGATCTCAACATTTATGCGTCTATCGTACATAGTTTTACCACACATTCGCCTGAGGGATCGCATTTCGACAGCATTCAGCCTACTTTCATCCCTGTTTTTCCAAGTCTTTACTTCGCTCCCGTACATCAGGGTCCGGACCAGGACTCCGTTGTGAACTGCCAATTTAGCCTCTTATAGAAAGAGACCAATTATAGAAAACTATAATTGGCCTCTAATTTTGGTTTTTTGTAAATATTGTTTTTTTGTTGTTATAAATGTTATTTTGTTTTAATATATAAATAATGATTATTAATAATGTTATTGAAAAAATATGGTACCTTGGGGATCCTAGATACCCCCCTTAAGCACGAAAGGGTTAAAAATCCGTTCTCATTTCGCTTAACGTTTAAGTCTCTTTGTGAAAAAAATATTTTTTAATAATATTTGTTGGAAGTTTGGCGGCAACATTATTTCTAAAAATGATTCTGTTCTGTATTCAATGATCCTATTATTTTACGGCATTAGATTTTTTTCTATGGAAACAAACCAATAATTCTTGAAGCATTATAAGTCAGTATAATATGCGCCATTTTGAAAATAATGCCGGATTTATAGGAAAAAGTGGTCAAAAAATTGACTGACAGAACGCGCTTCGTACCGCCAGTTGCGAGAGACATTTGCCGGATGTCATTTCCAAATATAAATGTATATTTTCATTCTTTCGAACACCATGTAAATAAAGGTATTTCAATAAATGTGAGCTTCTTTTATTTCAATTCAAAGTTTTAAAAAAAGACGCCCGATACAAGGAAGCATTTTCCCCGCATTCACCAGGCAGGCTGCCGGCGATCTGTTACTCTCTTCCTGTCATAACTTCTGTCTGCCGTCATTAGAAGTAATAGATGAGTAGGACGATAGAGGAAATCTGCCATGGAGATACAATCTGTTTCCAGTCAAGTGCAGAGTAAAAGCAGGCTCGTTGGGCGCAGGTGAAGCACGTCGGAACATACCAGGGCCATACTTAACGAAGTTTAAGAAATTGGCTCCGTTTCAATAAAGCAACCAATTAATCCATTGTCAAAATTTTTATTCATCCCAAAATCAAGGAGTTGAGTAAAAATAAGGTATGATAAAATTTTACTCACAATGAAATCAGAAAAAAATCTCAAAACTCATTGTACAAATAACCCCGAAGAATTTTTCGGTGACAGTTTTTCGGTAACGTTTTTTTGGGTTATCCCGTAAAGGTGGATTTGTTCGGACATTCCGGCTACCATTGCTGCTGCCATCTTCATATAGTTTACCCCGAAGATACCAAAATATTCTTAAAAAATATAGTTTAAAGATCATAAAAAAGTGTGGATTTTTAAACTGTTTTATGTTTTTTAACGATTATTGAAGGCGCAATTTAAATAAGGTTTTTTTACATCGTAAAATTCATGTCTTTTTAAATTTTCTATTTAAAAAAATATATAAATAAGTTTTTTCTGAAATTCTTGAAATTAATGAGTCTTTATATGAGTACCAATGGAGGAACCTAAGTTTAGTCAAATTTCAAGAGGCGTAATCTGCTGGTTGAAAAGTTATTTTATTTTAGTTATATAAAACTTTAAGTTTATTTTTGTCTAAAAAAAACATGGGAAATGATTGTTTTAAACTAATATTTAAGTTGAAAAAAAATAATCGCGCGATTTTGTAAGAATGGCGTTTTAAAATAGCAAAATCGTATAATTTTTTTATTTTTTATCAGAAAAGTCTCAGAGGCATAAGACATATTCCAGAGAGACAAGACTCTACTGGTAAGTGTCTTCTTGTGTTTTTCAATATTGATTGGCACAAATTATTTAGGCATTTATAAATAATATACTTTGATAGTGCATTTTCAGAGAATTACGTACAAAAGTGATGTGCACATACAAGGTGTGCTATTGTGGACGGGAGAATAACTGCAATATGAAAAGTTGCCACCCAGTTGTTAAATGTAATAGCCATTTCATAGAAACACTCGTAATAATCGTGATTTATTCACGCTGGGCAACGGGAATATGAATACCTTTATATATGAAACAGTTTCTCGTGTAATATCAATCATTTCACAGATACGCCGCCAGGCATTAAAGTAGAAATCGTATGGGTAATATGAGTATTTACATGAGATGTATCATCAAATACAGTATCATTGCCAAATGAGTTGATTCTATATAATTGTTTAGAATAGAGATCTCACCTGTTGAATGGAATGCGAAGCTTGCAAACATATTAATTTATTTCACTGTGCGAACATTTAGAAATGCATATTATTATAATTATGACATTGTGATGTATTTTTTATACGTATGTAGTTGTAAAAATGACATTGGAATGGTTAATTCTTATATTACTTACAATGATGAAAGGCGGTGCTTCTCTCTGAGATTTATTCTTGGAAGATTAAAATTAAAATTCAGAAAGCTCTGAGGAAAACGACTGTTGTTTCAGGAGCTAAGCAAGCAAAGCAGGGGCAAAAAAGTGAAATATACATTTTTTAAATTTACTTTTGAAACCAATACAGTCATTGTTATAAACAATACTAAAAAAATAACAACAAATAACAAGATGGGTTTCATATAGGAACAAAAAAAAAAAACAAAACGTACAGTTTGCTACGGATGAAAGGAAGTGGGATGGGAAAATAAAGAAGGAAGAGAAGAATAAGAAATATAAAGTAAATATAAAACAATGAAAAAGAAATAAAAATTAAATAAATGTACACATACAACATACATACATGTACATAAACACACATATCCATATATATATATGTACATATTTATTTATTTATACTTTTACATTATTTGTATTCTTTTTTATACAAAATAATGTTCCCTCACTGGGGTGGGGTGTCCCGTGCCGATGGAAACATTTTACAAAAAGTGAAACATGCCTTAAATTAGTTACTTAACAGAGTTAACATAATAATAATAAAAAAACGTAATTAATCTAATTATCATTAACATAACAAGCAACATGAACTATAATAATCTTAAAAACCAATTTATATATATATTAACATACTACAACAGAGATGAAGAACATTTAAGAGAAGATAATATAGAAGTTTAGGCATCTACAGGGCTTATGACCTGTCAATGGCTGGTTTAAGTGGCCACTTTACACACTGTTTAACATTCACCATTCTGCCTGTATTTGAACAGCTATATTCCTTCAATTTTTTCATCTGTTGATGTTTGTAAAGTTCAAGAGCTGAAACCTTTATTTATGCGGGTGAGATTCATCTAATTTAATTATTTCACCTACATACTAGACTAGGCAACGCCTGAAAACATTATTTTTTCAATTTTTATATAATATAAATTACCTGGTCTGGTTTAAGTGGTCTTACAATTGAAGAAATATGGTTGTTCAAACATAGGAAAAATGGTGAATGTTACACAGTGTGTAAAGTGGCCACTTAAAGCAGCCAATAACAGGTCATAAGCCCTGTAAATGCCTTGACATCCATATTCCATTATTTAAGGTATTCTCCATCCCTATTGTAATTTGTTAAAAATAGCCGTTTAGGAATATTTTCCATATTTACACCGGTGAAATTCAAATATGTGATTGCGCAGTAGGATTATACGTCGCGAAACGTAAATATTTTGACATTTAATATTGGTGTTCATGGATGTTGCATTGTGATCGCGAATACGATAAACAACCATGGTGAAAAATTGTTATCACGTTGGTAGTTATTTGTGATTGAGCTACTGGATTTCTTAAACAATTGAACAGTGAAAAAAGTAGACGGTTTTTTTAATACGACTTTTATAATTTAATAATTTTAAAAGTTTAAAAATATAATGCCGTTTTAAGGCCTGCTCGATACCCAATATGGGACCTAATTAAGGGTGAGCAGAGGTCTCCATGTCCTGGGATATATCTTGCTGAACGCTGGACGGTAAATTTGTCAACTTGACACTAAGTGCTCTGATGTTGTATGGAACTTTAGGGTAACCGTGGCTTCGTGTTTTTTGAATTTATTACTAAACTGCACATACAATTTTTATAAAGAGGCGTTAAATATGTAATATAAGTACGCAACTCTTGTATAATACCACTCATATATGAGTGCGAGTTATGAAGTTCAGTGGTTTTTTATTTTATTTATTATTTGTTAACTAAGACAATATTGAAAAAAAATGCCACATCGTATTATCAGCGGGATGATATTTTAAAGTTTTGTATTTCTGAAACTAACCCGCGTGTGACGTGTCAAGTTCGCTTCCGCTTTAGATAGATCGAAATCAAAATTAAATCCACTATACAGGATGTTCTTTAAACCCTGTCACTTCCAAAGCCACGATGATCAGTATGAGCAAGAAGACATATTGGCACATTAAAATATTTTTTTAGAACGAGTAAAATTTACCAAAATAAAATATCAAATAAAACAACTGGTTGTAATCAACCAGAAGTAATCTTCTGCAGGGGAGAAATGAGGAGAGGGGAGGAGGGAGTCTAATACATTGTCAACCGCGCGGCCACGCCCCCCTCGCTTCTCCCCTGCAGAAGTCAGAAACCATTTGTTTTTTTAAATATGTTATTTAAAAAAAAAATCTTAATTCTAAATATTTTTTTTAAATATGCTAATATGTCTTCTTGCCCATACTGATCATCGTGGTTTCGGATGTGACAGAGTTTAAAGAACACCCTGTATAACTGAAACTGTAAAAGCCACTTAAGCACAAGAGTTACGTTCTCTTTTTAGGAAAGTTACAGTTTCAATAATAATTGAAATATATAAAAGTTGATGTGTAATAGAAAAAAAGACGTATTTATTAATGAAAAAAGATTTCCGGTTTCCGGGAAGCCAACACACCAATCATACAACTCACCGAAGAGAACCAGTGAAGTCACGATCGGAGTGATTAAAAAATCGTACCGATGACTTTACGATACATAAGAATAAAAATCAAGTTTTTTTTACTTAGTTTGATAGTAAGGCGATTTCGTTTTTCTCCTTTTATTTTCATCAGACTTCATTCAGGCTTCTGTCATTCCAATTCTCCTGTTGCTTCACAGCCTTCTTCTTCAGAAATAAGTTTACCCAAAACAACAATCCCGTTGATACTGACAATGCAATCACGAGAGATTTCAGTAGACGGGTTAGTATAAAATGTGTCGTCTGAAAATAAACTTTAGTAATATTTGAATATATGGTCACCCGAATCGCGACTGGCCACCTGTGGCATCAAAATATGCGCAGAAATACGGCCCTGTACTCCGTATAACCCGGACGGGACGTAAAAAGAGTATTCTGAATTCTGAACAACTGACAAGGGATGAATTTTAGGAGACTTCCAGGTTTTATCCACTAATAAATTAAAAGCAAATTTAATTTGTTTATTTATTTATTTTACAGAAACATACCGTCAACAATGATTAAATGAAGTAATAAAAATAAGGTTTAAAGATAAACCAGCGATGTTTCTAAATAAAAATCATACATATTAAATTATGGTACAACAAAAGGGTGTATTTGCGTACATTTGTATGAGGGTAGTGTAGAGCTGTGTTTGTGTGTATTTGTGTGGAAGTAAGTGCTCAGGTGTGTGTAAGAGTGAGCATCATTAACTCTTGTGCGGCTGTGATGTCACATTAGTCGACATAGGACACAAGACTTGATGTATCACTCTTATTTTTTAAAAAATTATGATTTCGTCTGTTTTGTAATCTTCAAATGAACATTTTCACACCCGATTTGGAGAGTAAAATTTGTACAATTATGCTAAATGTTGATACAAAATATTTATCCTTGCTATGCGAAGAATGAATGTCCACTAATTCAACAACACATCTATACGGATAGATTATACAACAGAAAACATGAAGATAGAAGTCATAACAAGAAAGACAGAGACGCTGTTCTGCGGTGGGTGTTGTCTAAAACAGATCTTCAGTCGGTTGATGACAGCGATGAGAGACGCACGCACGTAACATGAGCGGAGTATTTGTGGCTTTTAATTTATTTTGCCATGACAGGGCTAAATAATTTTTTTATTCACATAAATTATGGGAAAAAAAATATTAAACAGAATGTCTCCATGTTATTTTTTTTTCAAATGTCTGAACTTAAGAATATTCCGTCTTTTACTAGTGATAACATGATGTTACATCAACGCGCGCAAAGGGATTATTTACCACAGTCTTTTAAAAGTTAAAAAAAAAAAGATGGAGAAAAATTAAACTTTATCTCCAATTCTAGGAATATGATTAAAAACAGTATTTTGAAATTATGACAGATCTGGAAAAAAAAAAACATTTTACAATGTTTTGAGTGTGTCAAAATGTTTGTAGACTGGTAGGATTTCCACCCTAGGGATTCAGAGCTAAATTTGTTGCAACAGAGATGGGAAACATTTTTGAGAAGGTAATATAGAAGCCTAGGCATGACCTGTCATTGGCTGGTTTAAGTGGCCACTTTACACACTGTGCAACAGGATTCTTATCTGAGAGCATCCATCGTGTCAAAAACACCCGTCCGGGATTCTGGTTCAATTGCGTATTTATAACCGCATTCTTCATCCGCCCGGATGCACATGCAAATATTTATTAACATTTATGAAATTTTAGATTACCAATTTAACGCTTCGCTACTACTACCATCACGCCATTTCCCAGTAGGGGTAGGCAGAGAGAATGGACCGCCACACGTCTATCCTGGCATGCATTCCTAGCTTCTTCCACATTCATACATCTTGTCATACCTGCCCTTCGGTTCTGTCGGTTGCTTTTGACATGCCAGACTTAAGATTTTGGTTTATCTGATCATGCCACGTCTTTCTTGGTCGTCCTCGTCTCACGTTGCCGTTCATTTTCGCCATATATACTTGGTTTACCATTTTTTTGTCGTCCATTCGCTCTACGTGACCAAACCATCTCAGAGACCCTTTCTTAATCTTATCAATTATACTTGACTCAGATTTACACTCTCGCCTGATTACATCATTCGTAACCCTGTCATACATTGATTTCCCACACAACCAAATGTTTTTACAGTTATTTACTAAGAAAAGGACAATAGATCCTGTTTACAACATACCAAAATAAAACAGGGACCCTTCGAGTTTGAGTATCGTCTATCATCTTGTTAACCTTAATAATAAGTTAAGGAATGCTATCTTTGTTTAGTTTTTTATATTTTACTTTTTGTGCTGTTACATGTTCACTTAATTGCCATACTTACTAGTTTTTTGCTCAATGTATTATTATTGTGTTTTTTGATTATTTTTTATTGTTAACTTTTTAAAATAATTCTTATGTTGTTGAAATTCCATTCGTCGATGCGTTTTGTAGCTGCAAAACTTATTGTGATGTTAGCTATCATATTATGTAAATGTTATCAACTATCAAATATCTAAATTTAGTAAATGGGGTCTAGAATTTCAACCGTCCATGCGCTCAGTAGCTGCAATACTTGTTGTTATCTAACTTCTAATTTTATAAATTTGCTTTTTATTTAGTTTTTTAAAATACCACTTAAACTCTAAACTTCATTGTCAAATAATTTAAAAAAAATGTAAATAGGGGCTGGATTTCTTATTGCCCATGCGCTCTGTAGCTGCAAGAAGTGCTGTTATCTAGCTTCTATATATCATAATTGTTAAACATCATAATATGAGACGAGGAACGAGAATCCCAACCGTCCATACGCTATGTAGCTGCAAGACGTGCTGGGATATTTATTTATTGTACAGCTCCCTTGAGGTGATTTTCACAAAAATGGCGCTATATTAATTATCCAAACATTATTATTCGTCTAAGAGATCGCATTTCAACCGCGTTCACTCGGCTTTCATCCTTCCTCTGCCAGTTCCATGTTTCACTTTCATACTAAGTGTTGGGACTAAAACTCCGTTGTGCACTGCCAGTTTAGCTTCGATTGACATATTTTACTAGAAATTACTGTGTTTAACGCTTCGCTTTAAATATTAATACTGTTTCACTGATACTATGATGGATTTCGGAAGGCCATCGCAGGATTCGCGAGCCTCAAAGATATTTCTTTATTTATACATCCTCGGAGATAAAAGATACAATGGGACATTTTGCTTCTCCGTTACATTCCGCGGGGAACCTTCCACACGGCGCGGCCCATGGTATCGTAGAGTGTATGCAGTATAATAACATTCAATATTACCTATACAGTATAGCCGCCATTGTGTGCGGAATACAGAACGGCAGAGCCTGATGAATAAACAAATCCCTTCATTAGTGCTAAACGAGGACCTGGGCCCGTATAACGATGAGACGATAACAAATATGCCGATGTTTGTAGATGTAGTTAACTCAAAAATGACGAAAAACCATTAGAACAAAATACTACGAAAATTAAAATTTTATGCAACAAAGAGGAAAAACATTTTTGAGAAGGTAATATGGGAGTCTAGGCATTAACAGGGCTAATGACTTGTCATTGGCTGGTTTAAGTGGCCACTTTACACACTGTGTAACATTCACCATTCTGCATATGTTTGAACATCCACATTTCCTCAACTCTTCCATTTGTTGACTTTTGTGCCTAGACTCCCATATTTCCTTTTAAAAAATGTTTTCGCTCTCTGTTGCAACAAATTTAATATGAACAACTCCCTAGGGAAAAAATCCAGCCAGTCTGCAAGCATTTGGACATACTCAAAACATTGTTAAATCTAACAGTCTTTCAAATTAGCCCATTATAAGATGCTCCATTGTAATGGTAAGTCTATACCTATTAAATTCACGCCCCTCCCTTCATACCCTCCATCGTTTTTGAATTATTTCTCCCACAACATAAACTATGTTCATAACCTAATAAGAGCATCTAAGTGAAGGTGTATAGTGAGTTTTGCATGTTGGCTTAAAATTATTTTTTTTCATAATATATTCATTTGACATATATTGAGACACAAGTCCCAACTCCATGAAACCAAAGTCCAGTGTTGAGTTGGGACGAATATATCTATAAAACAGTCAGTATCTGGACTGGCTGTATTTCCTTAAGTCAACTAATGAAAGAGTTGAGGAAATGTAGATGTTTAAACATAGGCAGAATGGTGAATGTTACACAGTGTGTTAAGTGGCCAATGACAGGTCATAAGCCCTGTTAATGCCTACACTTCCATATTCCCTTCTCGAAAATGTTTTCCCTCTATTTTGCAACAAATTATGGTTGTTTGATTATTAATCACAGGAACATCATTTTTTAAAGCTTTCCTAATGTGAAACTTTTTCACAATATTTACATTTAACCCTTTATACCTTATGGCGTATAGTGAGGTTTGCATGTTGGTTTAATTGATGTTCTGACGAAGAGACGGGTACGTCTTGATACCTGGAGACATAGAAGAGTCGGTAACTGGCTATATACAAATATTTAATAACATTTATTTGCTGATAAATCACTTTAATGTTTAATTATACGTCGACAGGTTTCGAGGTTACTACCCCATCATGAAGACCTATTCTTATTCTTCGAAGTGGCGGGCAGTTTCAAAATAAACACATGTGATGTTTCATCGTCTTTGTCTACCTCTATTAGAATATGTCATGACGGTAGCAGTTGAAGCGTATGATGCTCGTATTTGGTCGGTAGTCGGTATACAACCTACAAAGGTGACCAAAAGATTTCCCATATTTGATTTGAAAATCATACATCGGTAAACCTCCTTTCGTCCTTTGGTAACGAGGGCCTGAACCCGTTGCGTTCCATGGGGCTTATAAAAATGTCGTATTTTAAGGTAGTTAAATGAACCGCCGGCCGGAGGCAGTAAAAGATAAACGAATTTTTTAATGACTTCTACAAAGTGGATTGATTTAATAAAGGACTTTGCAACTCGTGGTGGCATGGGGGCATGAATAAAAATTCGCGTTCCAACTCGACACTTCAGAACGAGCTCACTAGAGGTTACCAAGGCCCACTAGTTTAAATATACAGAGGCCTCAGGTTCAATTTTTAATAAGGTTAACATGATATATTAAATTTATTCCAAGTGTCACCTGGGAGGATGAAAAAGGGTTTGATGCCTAGGAGGGTCAACATTAATTATTTGTTTATGAGTTGGTTTTAAATTTAGCTATATATACAAAAGGCAATGTTCGTATGTGTCTCCTCAATAGACTAAAACAGGACAGATTTACGTGTAGTTTTTTTTCGAAATGACGAGTTTTGCACTGGGCATATTTACAGCTCTTAAAATCTTTAATTTTATTTGTGAAAAAGTTGGTAGCGTAAATATTATATTCGTCGACCCACCAGAATTGCATTCGACGAAAATGTAGATACTAAAATATTGGGAGGAGCTTATTTTTTTAATCATAAAAAAGTTTGTTTTTGAATGTTCCCAATCAGGTTCTTTCTGTAAATTCCTTACAATTTATACCCATCTATTTCTTTTTACTGGGTTTTTAGTAATGCTAGGATGATATTTTACTGACATTCAATGCATTTTTGAAAATCGTATTCCTACAATAAGTCCACCCTTATTAATAAAAAGAGCAGAGTTTGAGATTTATAAAAATAATTATATATTTGAATATTAATTCTTTTTAGTTATGTTATTCAATCTTAAAAAAGTACCCAGATACCTACTTACCAATGAAAAGTTACCCCAGCTTTTTTTCATTTTTATCCAAATGGTTTTAACACTGTTTCAAGCATTCATAAGGCCTTTCGGTATCGAATTAAATGTCAAGCTCAAGTCAAAACCCGACTTGCGGTTAAAGAACTTCTAAATTCACGTTGGGCACGACTGAGCGTTTGGGCATGAGTTAAATGTCATTATTTTAGAAGGCTCAGGGTGCATCTATGTTTATTAATATGTCGATTGTTTTATATATGCACACCGAACCTGTTCCAATGGTTACGTGAAAGCATTATGTATTAAAGTTTTGTAATTAGGTATACTTAATGATGTTTAATCTTAAGGGGAAACGCGATCAGACATTTCTTCATACAAACGTATTCCAGTATTTTCTTCCTGGATTATGGCACTAGAGCAGAGATTTTTTTACACACTATAGGTATTTTTTATAAATTGTCTGTGGGAACTAGAACAAGACAAAACTTGACAAAAGACTCAAACAAACTTTTCAAAAGGCGTTAAAAATATAATTATCAACAACCGAATATAAATAAAAAATGATATATTATTTTTGTAAAATGAATGTTATAATCCGTAAGGGTTAATAAAAAAAATTCAAAAATAAAATAGTTAAAATAAAAAAAAGCCCAGCCTGTAAAAATGGCCAGTTTTATCCGCTGTCTTCGGGCGCACGGTTTACAAATATGAAAACTATTTTTAAAAAACGTCAGACGTACCGATACAGAAAATTTCGTTCGGATACTCCGTCTAAAAAAACGATATTTTGAGTATGTCCAAATGTTTGCAGACTGGCTGGATTTCCTCCTTAGGGAGTTATTCAAATCTGAATTAGATAAAGCTTTCAGCTTTTTTACTTCACAAAAGTCAACGGATGGAAGAGTTGCGGAAATTTGAATGTAAAAACATAGGCAAAATGGTGAATGTTACACAGTGTGTAAAGCGGCCACTTAAATCAGTCAACGACAGGACACAAACCCTGTAAATGTCTAGACTTCCATATTACCTTCTCAAAAATGTTTTCCCTCTGTTGCAACAAATTCAGATCGGTCTAAAAGAATAGCAAAATCGGTTCAGTTTTGAGATGCGGAAAACACGAACATTGAAACGTCCATTTCGTCTGTTTTATTTATTTATTTAACTTTTTGTACATAATGTTATTTGTATATTGGCGGGCTTATTGCCAAATGGCAATTTCTTCCGATCAACGAACCAATAAAATAAAAGTTTTATTTTTATAATTCAAGTTACAGAACATATTCAAAAGAAAAAAAAAATATTAACAAGTTAAAAATATTTAAAAATAGAAATAAACGTATTTGTTTCTAAATTACCTTAAATCAAAACTATTACTCAATGGGAAAAAGAAAAAAAGAGGAAAGAGGAAAAAGAAGGAGAGATTAAGGAAGAGAAAGGAGATGTTTCTTCAGACGTGATTTAAACAGAGATAATGTAGTAACATCTTTGATGGTGGGTGGGAGATGATTCCACAGTCGAGCCGCATAGACACTATATGAGTTAGAGAAGAAAGAGGAATTGTGGATTGGTATTTAGAGGGTGCCTTGAAAATTAAATGTTTTAGTCAGGCATAAAAGATCCAACGTGCATTAGCAAGACAGTAAGACAGTAACAGAAAAACCATGATATATTTGCTATTATAATCTCCACATGTATTTCATGCACACCGCTTTTTTCAGTTACAAACTCTAATTACTATTTATCTTTAGTTACACACCCTAATTACTATTCTGTACTCTTTACTTTAGTTTAGCTAATAGTTAATCCTGATGACGGGTAATCAGAATACCTGAAACTAGTTGTGTTATAATATAAGACTCGTGTGTGGTCTATAGTATACAAAGTGTTTTATTTGAAATATATTTATAATGTTATTTTACCAAGTAAATGCTAAAACATTAAAAAGTATAAAAGGTGGTTTTACACTGAAGTATTTCATTGTCCTTAGACAGACACCTGAAGCGTAAGACTGGTCACCTTACCTTCCCGTAGCACAATATAAAGATGACCATTGCAGTGCCCTATGTACCATTGCGGACATGTAAAGGTTAATTAATTAATTCTGTTATAAAACTATATGAAAAGTTCATTAATTAAGGCATAATTAACCCTACACTGCCCAACGGAGACAATCTGCCACATACCGGCATACCGCCATTTGGCGGCCTCCGTGGTGAAGTGGTCAAAACGCTTGACTCACGCACGGAAGGTTCCGGGTTCGATTCCCGGTTAGAACAAGCCTGGGTGTTCTGTGATGTGATTCACCACTGTAATTGGGCTCCTGGCCTGTTGTGGTGCAAAATAAAATAGTAAATAAATAAATAAATAAAATAATACCGATAATCGAAGAATAAAGGTAATTTTACATTTTTATCGCTAAGCGACTAGTGTTATTATATTGTATACATGCTAGCCTTAATAATTTATTAAAAAAATCGCCACCAGGGTAAAATTTGAAACAATTCAATTTATAGATTTGAAGTTATAATTGTTTTTTGCATCTTTTATTGTTGGATAAAGTATATTAATGAAATACATCATTACTTATTTTTCTCATTTTCTTGTTTCTTTCAAACTTTTTATGTCCGAAAAAGCATATTGTACGCATACCTAAAATATAAAATTATTTTTTGGATAAAAAAGGTTTTTTTTTTTTAAAATTATTTTTCCTAGAACTTACATAAAAAAAACATGTTTTTTTAAATTATTTATTTAGATTTAGAAAAAAGGCACCTTGATCAGAAAAGGAATGGCTAAAAAATGATGTGGTATGTTGAGGGATGGAATGTGTTATCTCCTGAGAAAAGCGAAGTTATAGACGATGATCAGACAGGTAAATGAAATTCTCAGCAATATACTTTGCTGCGCACCCTTGCGCAGCCCAACCCTTTGAGAAGATTTTATAAAGAAGCAAAATAGATTAAAGTTTTTTGAAAAAGTAGTAGAAAACATGGAACAATACGAGAATATCAAAACAATATCATATTCAACATTCTAAAACGAGACAAGGACAGTCGAGACTAATAAACCAGAGACTGAAATCATACCATAAACTACCAGACAAAACTAAATAAACGACTCAGACAACCTTCACAAAAGATGTTAAAAGCATTATCGTTAGCAAAATAATATTTAAAAAAAAGGAAAATTGTTTTGTTAAACGAATGGAATCTTTACAGATACCCTTACGGGTAAGGGTATAAATAAATTTAAAATTAGAAAAAATATTTATACACTCTGATTAAAACGAAACCACTTGAGTTCGGCTCAAAAAAGTGATACATGGTAAAAAAAATTGAGATTGAAGATAAAACAAATGCTTTGGTTATGCAAACGCTCCGGACGATCAATGAGTTTCGTATTGGCGACATTATAACAAATATTAGCATAACACAGATAAGACAATTATGTTTGCAGAAGGACGAGACATTGTCTTGTCAGTAAGTTCTATCGAAAAAATGGTCTGATGATTGTTTTTTTTGTATAACTGTCTTTGGTGAAGAAACACCAACCTTGTTGTCTCTTGACACGCCACGACAGGACAAGCTAAAGCCTGAGTATTTTTCGTACAGGCAAAAATCAATCGGTGTTCGTTCTATAGTTTCTGTAAGTTTTAGTACGAATAGATCAAATTGGAATATTAATCGTAAATTGAAATAATCTTCAGTATCTCCTTAACGAAGCTAAAAATTCTTTTGAATTCTTAGTTAAAAACAAAATATTCAAGTCTATCGATGTCTTACAATCATAATATACTAATTCTTATGACCCAAACACCGTGTGGCGCTGAATACAGACGTTTGATAATGCGCAGTAAGGACGCGTTCTGAATTTCGCATTGGCGCATTGCATATTGTAATATCGCGTTGTCTGCTTGATAAATAATTATTATGGATTTTGCGGAGTGGCCACTGTCAGACAGGAGAATATACGGCGGCCGCGATAGACGTGAGAAATAATTTAATTCCCGATTGAAAAGCAGTCGGAGTTTGTTGATACTGGCTGACTTAATCACGCCCCGCGGGAAGTATCAGATTTATATTTGAAATGTCTGGAAAACGGATTGAATGTCTTCTTCACTGTTTGTAAGGAGCAGCTAGGTATTCCTACAGAAAATATAAGTATTCAAGTAGCAAACGATTAATTCTTTCACCAAACGCCCGAAAGCATTATTTGAATATTTAGAATTTTGCCAATTGTTTTTTTTTTGTTTATATATTTGATTTCAGATTTTGAAACCCGTATTAGTTATAAATACATATTTTGAAGTAAAATATGGTATTCCTTATTACATTGATTAAACTCAAAACTCAACCTAAAAAATCTTAAAATTATAGTAGGTATAATAATAGCATAATCTAAGCCAATCATTCCCAAAGTGGTCTACATCGACCCCCAGGGGTCGACCACGACCTGTAGGGGGGTCCATGGTAATGAAAAATAAAATTGGGGGTCCATGAGATGTAAATGGGGGTCCACGAGAGTGAATCCTATTTAGGCAGGCCGTTACCAAAATTTTACCGCAAATATAATAATCCACTTAGCACAAATAGTATCATAGAAGGTATTTACCTTATATTTTATTATAATAGACATAAAGTTCCTAATTATATGTTTATTTAAAATAATTGTTCAGTAGGCTATTTGCTTTATAGTCGCAGAACGTGTGACCTGTAAAACCTTGCTTATTCAAATAAAAGCCTCCACAACAGTGGTGATTTTGCAATTGAGGAAAATAAGGCTCCGCCTCTCTTAAAAATCAAACATCACGCGTTTACAATGCAGTGAGTTGAGTAAAAAGCTTTAATATAAAAACACAGTAACCCAAAAACAACTATTATTTCCTTGTATAAAAAAAAATTCAATGGGGCAATGCTATTATTCTATTAATTTTTTTATACGCCTCAGTCGCATCGAATATATACTCGTACATGTTTTTATTTAATTTAAAGGAATAACCCGCTAAGCCTACATTTTAGAGGCTTGTCAGCAGGTAGGAAAGAGGGGATATCTAAGGAGGTAATGAAAAATTTACCACAACACCCAGACCAATTGAGAAAAAAATCTTTCGTGGATTTTTTTCTTGCAACTGGCGGGAATCGAACCCGCGACGCCAGTTTCACAGTCGGCCGTCTAACCAACTACGCCACGACGCCTGTTAGTAAATGAAAATAAAAAAAATGTTTAAACCACGAAACCGGCTTGTCAGCTGGTTAAAATTTGAAAAATACAAAATTTCGTAAAATCTTAGCAATAATAATACCTACCATTTATTAAAAAATAATAATTTCAGAATAGTTTAATAGTCCATTGACAAAAAAAACCCCGAATTTCTTCATTGAAATATCTATCGATATGTTTTGTACTTTCAAAAGTTCCTATGTAAATGAGACGCAGATTCAAAACCCAAAGCTCCTTTCTTCGAATTGATATCCAATTCAGTAGGTTTTACTCTTGTTGGGATTCGAACACGGGCCCGCGAGAAAGAAGAGGGCAATGAGGCATGCGGGTGAAACATGGATCTTGCATTTCTTGAGCACCAACTGCATGTAACAGGGAACAAGCTCCCTCCAAGTCACGCATTTAAAAATTCAATGCATTTTTAAAACTGCATTTTGTTTTATTTTTATTTGCAACAATACAGAGCGATTGGCACAGACCTCGTTTTAAAAACAGTAAATGCCAATTTTTAAATATTTTAATTTAATTTAATTTGATGATTCTGGGCATAACTTACATACTTTTTTGTGGTTTTTTAATTTACTTTCATCTAATTTATTTTAACAATATTTTGAGTTTGTCCAAATTCCTGTAGACAAGGACTGGATTCAACTCCCTGGGGAGCTGTTTATATTAACACATCACAACAGAGATGAAGAACATATAAGAGAAGTAATATAGAAGTCTAGGCATCTACAGGGCTTATGACCTGTCAATGGCTGGTTTAAGTGGCCACTTTACACACTGTGTAACATTCACCATTCTGCCTATATTTGAACATCTATATTCCTTCAATTCTTTCATCTGCTAATGTTTGTGAAGTTAAAGAGCTGAAACCTTTATTTATGCGGGTGAGATTCCTCTAATTAAATTATATCACCTACATACTAGGCAACGCCTGAAAATATATTTTTTTCAATTTCTTTACTTCTTCATGGACCAGGTAATTAATCAAAAATATTTTGAGTTTGTCCAAATTACCTTCTCTTAAATGTTCTTCATCTCTGTTGTGATGTGTAAATAATTTATTTTAGTTTCAATTTAACGTAGTTATGCAGAAAGCAGCCAGTCCACAGTTTGGAAAAATAAGATATTGATGTTATCGGGTGCGGGAGGTTCAATTCTATGTTTTGCTAAAAACAACCAGACCGCTGTCATACACAAAACTGTATTAATCACTTTCTGAAAATGGTGTCGATCACAAAAACGGCATTTCTCAATTTGCAAAAAAAAAAAACCAGCAACACTAGAAAAACCTTATGTTTCTTTACAAATTATTAAAACTGGTCAAATGCATAATTAGATTTTTGTTTGTAAAATCAAATAAGTAAGTTTTCATTTTTAAAATCAAAAACATTCCAACTGTTGTGTAGATTTAATAATTCACTCTTTTCACAAAAGAGCTAATATTTCAGTTTCACTTTTCTATGGCTGGCTGCTTTCTGCATAACTACGTTCAATTATACTTTAATGTGATATATTTCATACTATGTGTTATATTGTAATTTGTTCACTGCTGTGATTATTTTCGTATTACAATTTATAAAAAAGGTTCTTCGAACCGTTGATGAAAATCTTTTCCCAATGTGTAATGTTTTGACTATACAAAACATGATATATAGGCACTATCGCCTGGTAGCATAGGACTTATTTTTACAAAACTGGATTTCTACAAAACACTGATTTTTCATAAGTGTAAAACGCGCCAAAAAACGAAAGGAAACTTCACAGAAAAAAGAGCTCTAATTGCGTATGGAGAGAGGATCAGGGAGTATTAATATACTCCCAAGTATATGAAATAGACTCCCAGACAAAATAAAGAAGAGTGAAATTAATAATTATAGTATTAAATTTGTTTTAGCTTAGCGCAGAAAAAAAATTTAAAAAAAGGATACCAAACGTTTACAACAGTAATAAAAAAAGTGTTGTTTGTTTATTATTTTTTCTATGTTTCGGTATCAAAAAAAGACTTGAATTTTTTTATTTTTTTTTACTCTTATTTGATTTATTTTTACATTTTATCGTATAATATACATTTTTTGTACACTTTGCCCAGCTATCAAGGGTGCATACCCCGTCCCAGGCTAGGCATTAGTAATTATATTTTTTTTTTTTGCTTTTATTTTTATTTATTTATTTTACATAGACGGTATAAATTGCCTTTAACATATATTGAACATAAATATGAAAAAAAATACACATATGAAAACATAACAAAAAATTATAACATTGCATAACTATAACAATAGTAACAAGTAGGTAAATACACATAAGCAACCAAAAATATTAATGAAATAAATACATAAATATGAAAAAACAAAAAAAGGAAAAACATTTTTAAATATAAAGAAAAGTTAAGAATAATATTGCGAGAGAAAAAAAGAAATCAGACTCGTTTTATAACTATCAAGTCCAGAACCAAATATATCAGCCTTGTCCTCCTACTGATTTCCATATCTATGGAGTCTAGGGATAGGCGAGTGCATGTAATAGTTGGTTCTAGAACTTGAAGATCAAAAAGGAGATCTGTGGCGGGTATGTCGACCAGGTACACGGAAAATTTTGTTGATATACATATTTAAGTTTTTTTATGAATATATTATATTGTGTTACTAAAATATTTAAAGAAAAAAAATCCCTGCAAATAACTGCTTTATGGTTTGAAGGGAATTGAATAAATGAAAAAAAGCTTATATGAAAAAATAATAAGAAATAAAAAAAACAATCTTTTGAAAAATTATTTCTTTTTGATATTTGAGGGTTTTAAAAGTAAGAATTTTAGTTTTTGTTACAGGTTAGGTAAGTAGCTAGTTTGGGAAAAACGTGTTTATTTATTATTCGTCCTTGTAATTGGTATACGAAAAGTTAAATCAACAACACGAAGTCTTCATTTTGAAATCCATAAAAAGTCTTATGTTACAAATCCGCTAGGATCCTGTATTTAATAGCGTATGCAAAGTCTCAAATGATCTGACTTTTAGCGTATATGTGACTCCATTACCTCGCCAACGCATTACTTCTTGACTTTATTAGTACATTTTATACCTCCAATAAACAGAATACACTTACCTGGGAATTTCGTAATCGGTGGACATTTTGCCAAACGGCTGGCAACCCGGACAGTGCCGCTACATATTAAACTTGTTATCGTAAATTATAAGTCGTTATGAAATTATATGAAATATATTTCATGAAAGTGCACAAAGAATTGAGAGCATGTATTATATCGTAGATATGCTGTATGTATAATATTATACTAAAATTATTGCGTGCTCAGACATATGTAGAAACATGATTAATGTATCCGTATCATTATAAAATACTATTATCATGACATTTATCCGAATGAAGTTTCTTTTAAGATGTACTTATCATTCGTTTAATTGACATAAATATTTATGAATTTTAACATATTACAACAGAGATGAAGAACATTTAAGAGAAGGTAATATAGAAGTCCAGGCATCTACAGGGCTTATGACCTGTCAATGGCTGGTTTAAGTGGCCACTTTACACACTGTGTAACATTCAACATTCTGCCTATATTTGAACATCTATATTCCTTTAACTCTTTCATCTGTTGATGTTTGTGAAGTTAAAGAGCTGAAACCTTTATTTATGCGGGTGAGATTCATCTAATTGAATTATTTAATAAGAATTTATAACATTGGTATGCAGCAAATTAACAATAAATAAAGGGTTTTTATAAAAAAAGTATTGAAGTAGCAGAGGCAATGTATCATAGCATAAACAGTAAAGAAAGTAAAACAATTAGTACATTTTTATAATTTGGAAAAGAAGTGATTAAAAAGTTATGATTTGAATTGGTATAAAGATAAATTAAATAAATCTAAGTTTCCACGTTTATTTGTTAACATTTGGAACCGTGGAATAGGTGAGTATTTGGCATAGTTAGAACTATGCAAATCAACAGCAAAAGAAGTATTTTGTCTCGTCCCACGCTGTCTCACATAAAAATTCGCACAATTTAAAAGTTCGGGACTGTCAAGAACATTATTTAATAACTTGAAAAGCAGCACTAAATCTGAAATTTTCCTTCTATCACTAATATATATTAATTTTAACTGCTTCATTAAACATTTATAGTTAAGCTCTTCATTTGGAATGTTTAATTTGAAATTTATAAATTTATTACACCTACACTCCTCAAATATGTTACTCATCCTTGTTAAAGACACTTGAGTAGGTATTGCTGGCGTTATAAATGAGTAATCAAGTATTTCATTACGCAGACACTAGACATTATTAGCGAATCATTACACTGTGTTTCAGCTTCAGAGCCCCGATTACAATAAAAAGTTAGCAGAATCTTCAATTTTTCTAAAAGAAAAAAAATATTAAAAGTATCTTCATCAGCTATCTGTAATTTAACACGTTTATTCATATTTTTACATCAATACTTTACTTTTCATGAAGAAAAATACATTTTACTTGATGGACAATTGAGAGATTTCAAAAATAAGTCTTGCTCTGACGTTTAATACAGGCTGTAAGCTAATCGATTTATTCATTAATAGACCTACGTATCTTTATAAATACCATTATAATAATTGACTCTAGACACTTCAAAAGCAATTAAGGTGTAAAAGACGACCACTGTCCTTGGCGCGCGGAACGCGTATGAATGGTCGAACGCAATATTCGTTTAGTAAATTCATTCGTGTCATATGAACAAACGAACGAACTTATAAAACGAAATTGCGACGGAATAATCCAGCTGATTTTTTTTTTGTATGACGTTTTGTATGGGATTTTTACACCATTGAAATGGTAACAGTTTGTGCGATATAATGACTCTTCTTCTTCGCGTGTCATGTCGGGTCCCCCCGACGTTGACGATCACTTGGGAAAGAGCTTCTCTATCCTGAGCAGTGCGAAACAGCTCCTCCACAGTTCTAATCCTGGTCCACGCTCGGATGTTTCGAAGCCAGGAAAGCTGTTTTCTTCTGACCCCTCTACGTCCCTCGATCTTCTCCTTCATGACAAGCTGAAGTATGGCATATTTATCACCTCTCTACGCATGGCCAAAATATGAAATCTTACGGAGCTTAACAGTGGTGAATAGTTCTCTATTAGTATTGGCTCTACGTAATACTTCATTGTTGGTTATCATATCGGTCCAAGATATTCTTGACATTCAACGGTGGATCCACATTTCAAATGCTTCAAGGCGGTTTATCATATTAACTTTTATTAGAGTCCACGCCTCTACACCGTAGAGTAAGACAGACCATATATAACATTTAACCATTCGCCATTGACTTTATAATGACCCAACAAAGCTTTTTATAAAAAAATCCGCTTTTTTGAGATATATAAGAAGATTTAAGTATTAAGATAAGGTAACCTAACAAATAAGGTCGGACAATGTTGACGAATACCTTAAATACCGGATAGAACTTTGTCTGTTTTCAGTGATTCCATGATATTATATTTGAGAATTTCTTTGACTAATTTGGAAAATCTAAAAAAAACCAAAATATTTTATTTTATTTTTATATTTCGGCTAGAGTACGTTTAATATTTTATTTTATAATTAGGCTGAATGCTGTCGAAATGCGATCTCTCGGGTGAATGTGTGGTAAAACTATGTACTGAATGCAGAAATTAAGGAAGGTCGAGAAAGGCATGTCATTATCAAATCCAACATATACTTCAAGATGGACATGTCAAAAGTCGGAATAATCGCGTGCAGATGTTTGAATGTAGAGGAAGCGATATCTGTATGTAAAGATAGAGTGATGTGGCGTTCTATCCTCTCTGCCTATTCTTACGGGGAAACGGCGTGTTTGTTGTTGTTGTTGTTGGCTAGAGTAAGTTGAAGTACTTCAAAAGTCTGATTGAAATATCACATTTTATCATTTTTCACGTCACGTCGGCTTCGTCTTGAAGAGAAAAAACGGTCTGACTTTTCTTTATACAAATGTATTTCCGTATTTCCTCCCTGGATTATGGCACTTGAGTAGCGTTTTTTTTACAAACTATAAATATTTATCATTAGCCTGTCTATCATTTTATTTTTTCGGAAAAATTATTTCTCATGGATGCTGAGACCATCTAAAACCCAAAAAAGCGCTCGGTTTTATCTGCCGCCTTCGGACGTACGATATACAAATACGATGTTTGAAAAACGGAAAGACTCGGTACGATAAACGGGAAAACGAAACCTCGATTTCAGTTAGATATGATCAGTCCGTCGTGCAGTTGTCTTTCTTGCACAATCTTAGGGAGGCATTTGCGAGAGAGTGACAGAAAAACTATGTTCAAATATCTGTACCTCAGAGGCAGAATTTGATGAAATGACATTTCGATTTTCGTATACAGTTTATGACCATGTCCATAGATTTTTTTTTATTTTTTATTCTTACTTTATTAACATAAACGGCAAATCTGCCTTTTACAAAAAATTATAATACCTCCATATTTGGCTTAACATATATTTATTTTTTGAAACGTAAAAATCCTTTTACCCAAGATTTATAAAAAAAATAAAACCTAAAAATTAAAAAATATTTATATAAAAAAAATAACCTTAAAATTATACAACATATTCAGTAGAAAGTTTAAACAATTCAAGAATAAATGTAAAATACAAATTAAATAATAAAATATTTCAAAGTAATACAACAAGAAAATTATAAGTACTGTTTCATGCAGCTGGGCAAAGTGAATAAATAATTGTAAATATTATGAAATGCATAAATAAATAAATATAATTACCATTCACCATCTTTTTAAAAGATCAAAAGGTATGTTCTATAGGAGAAATACCCGACACTAAATATATCAGATACGTGGGAATAACTATTGCCGAGTTCATGAAATCTGTTTAATACGGCATTACAAGTATACACTGTCCGTGAATTGTTGCTACAAAACAGTAGCACCTGTCTAGTCATTCTTCATTTGAAGACATGCCCGTCCTAATGAAAGAACTAATGAGATACAAAAATACAAATTAATGTTATAAATTATTAAACATCACTTAGAGAAAGTAGATTCTTTAGGCTTGTGTTGAACATTTGACGTTTGGATATGCATCCGCCTGCCTCTGAGGTACATATATATATTAACATATTACAACAGAGATGAAGAACATTTAAGAGAAGTTAATATAAAAGTCTAGGTAACTACAGGGCTTATGACCTGTCGATGGCTGGTTTAAGTGGCCACTTTACACACTGTGTAACATTTACCATTCTGCCCATAATTGAACATCTATATTCCTTCAATAAATTATTTCATCTGTTGATGTTTGTGAAGTTAAGGAGATGAAACCTTTATTTATGCGGGTGAGATTCATCCAATTGAATTATTTCACCTACATACTAGGTAACGCCTGAAATTGAGATTTATTAAATTTTTATACTTCTTCGTGGACCAGGTGGATTTATCAACAATATTTAGAATTTGTCCAAATTTTTTTAGACAAGGACTGGATTAAACTCCCTGGGGAGCTGTTTATATTAACATATTACAACAGAGATGTGATGAGTGGATAAATACATACGTATTTTCATTTTTTTAATGCATTAATTAAAAAATATCTGTAACAAAAATATGTTTAAATACAAAATGTCACTTCATACATTCAAAGTTTAAATGAGGTATCATTCAATATTAGATATGGCTGTTTTCTGCAAAATGCGTATGTTAGATTGTGTGGTCAGCAAGACTTAAAAAAATGACACAAATGTAAGATAATTTTATTTAAAAAAAAGCAATTTGTTAATTTCTCTACAATTTTTTGTAAATCATTATCATCATTCCGTTTCCGCTCCTAATGGTGCATAGGGCACTGGATTGGCATACCAATCGCAGCGTATCTTGATCATTTATGTTTCATGAAGGTAAAATAATCAGTCTCGCGCTTCTGGTACCAGTCCAGGGACTTTGAAATATTTTTAGTGTAAAAACTCTCGCGGTGTTTTTGTACACGTGGAAAAATTTATTGACGCAACAGAGTAGATAAGTAAAGGGTCATTTAATAAGAGTGATTGAATTAATAAACTTTGAAATAAAAAATAAAAATAAAAAAATATTTTATATTTTACGGAAATATTATTTGATGTTTTAAAGATAATGTTCGTCAAATATTTACCACGGCTTTGTTTAAACAATCGGACTAATCTGAGTGGTCCAATTTTCATTAGTTCTTTCATTAGATGAGCAAAGTAGTGTAAAAAAATGACTATCCTGGCAATTTTGTTTTCTTTGACAATCTGACAGATGGAAAAATGATTAAATTTTTAATGAATGCATTTGCTACTTACATGTGAAATGTGATCTCATCCTGTTTCTTCTTGATCCCAGCAGTATTTCTACACTTTAAAACGACACAACACGGCATAGTTGAATTTAAATCGGGAGTTACGTACTGAGCGACGTCCACAATGAAACTAATGGGTCAAAACGTAAAACTACTCCTTTAAGAGTAGTTTAGTGCCCTTCTTTTGATGCGCGTATGCGGTTTCTTAACTATTCTTAATTCTATGGCAACAACAATATCTTGCGATGTATTATTTACGGGGAAAGGCGCAATCGTTTGCTACCAAAAAATGCTGAAAATATATTCTCATTCATCAAAACTTACCACTGATAGATTTTAAGTGTTAACTAATAATTTGTGATTAAAATAGATATATTTTTGAGGAATATGTCGGTTTATTTGTCATGATTTGGTATTCAGTATTCTGCCGAATACTGCGTACTATTCGAATATTACAAAAAGTAGCCGAATATGTGTGGCATCTCTAATTATAACGCTGAACATGAGGACATTTATCTTATGTTTGTTTTGGTTCCGAAACACCTTGTACTGCACTATAGTTAGTAATCCTCGCTGAAAGGAAAGGAGATACCACATTATTCGTTATTAGTCAGACACGACACCAGAACACAGAACACGATGTTGCGGTCGGCGGTACTTGTGTACTATAGAGAAAGGAAATGCCAGGATAATGAAATAGTTTCCTGCGATACACACATTCGCAAGAACTCTGTCAACAACCATGGACTGGACAGGTCAGCATAAGAATAAAGATTACGCAGGCTTTCTGCCAAAATGTAAAAGGGATCATAGACTGACTTTCAAATAAGAATGATAAATATCTAAATTAGTCTAAATGAAATCATCAGCACTTAAAATTTTCTTGGTTTATCCCCGATCACTGGACTACGCGGTTTTTATCAGGTAATGGTAAATTTAATGACAAAATATTCGTTTTCAATATTGTTGATACCCCTTTGTGCTGCTGCGGATATCCTAATCAATCTTCTGAACACATCCTGTGGTCTTGTCCCTTTCTCCCTCTCTAAAATTACCAAATGGAGCTTTTCGCTAGTATCCATGGCCCTGTAATAGGTTCCAAAGGATATACAGATCTGGTGGCTTCCAAAAAGATTTTAAAAGGCTTTTAAAAAGTTTTGTAATCATTTCGGCGAATGGATCATGTCCAATCAGTGTAATCCCAGTCAGGGAAGAATTCACTCCCCTGTTTTCTCAATCCAATGAAGTGCATAACTTCTGTTTTACCTTCTTTCAGCACAAAGACGCTAAAAAAAAAGATTTTAATGAAAACGATACATTTTGAACGATGTCACTAGTTCTTCCAAATCAACCAATGATAAGAGAGTCTCGTCAAGAAGAAGGGGAAGAGAACTTAAGAAAAAAAAATACGATAAACATTTTGTTTTAAATTTTTGGTTTTTGATAAATAAATCAATAAAAAAAATTCCCGAACTTCCGTTGTGTGCGAAAATCACCGACCAACTGTATTTTTCTACAAAAGTTTAAATGTACTTATTTAAAATGTTCTTTAAAATACATCTTGATATTCAAGTCACAAAGTTCGTTTATAGATTATTGTTTTGTGAAGTTCATTGACATGACAATTCCCTCTCTGCCTACCTCTGCGGGAGGTACGGTGCCAGAATGTAAACACGAACGTATTTTTGTTGTAATTTCCCTCATAATTTCATTCAGTTGTCTAATAAAAATCCCAAACTAGCGATGATTCAAAAACTGAGACCCCCTGATGCGGCGCATTGGGGATATTTTAATGTTTGTTTTGGGTAACTAGTAAGGCCAATTTTTTAAATCGCAGTTTGGAAATATTTTTAATATTGTAACAATTTACGAACCAACTTTGAAATACATTCCCTATACTCAGGATACATAGGTACGGAAATGAATTTGAACAAATGTTTGATTGATTCGATACAAATTCTGTTAATGAATTAAAATGTAATCTCACTCATTATTTTTTAGAAAAGTAATGGATTTATTAAAAAAAATATTATTAACTTTAACTTTGTTTCGTTGAGTGCGTGTTTTTTTTTATTTTAATGTGTTGGATAAAATTTATTTCCAAATGGCAACTTCTTCAAACCATTTTTATTTTTAAATTTAATTTTCTTTTATTTAGGAAACAAACAGTACGGTTACATAGTTTTATATTTTACACAGTTAGACTTAACTCTAATGGACCAGTGAAGTTTCCATTTTGTAATATATTTATATCTAAGGATATCAATTAACTATTTTTTAATACAATAATAACAAGTACAAAAAAGAGAAGGAAAAAAAAACATAAATGGAAGCTGTTTAAAAATCAAGTAAAAAAGCATTTAAAAGTTAGTAGTTAGTATTAACAAATGGAAATAATATTAAAAATTAATACATTTTTTGTAAAAGTATTGAAAGGTAAGAATTGAAATAAAGAACGAAAAACATGCTCAGATGTAAAAAAAAGCATTTTAAAAAGGTAATACAAATTTTTCCTTAAAAACATGAAAAAACATATACATTTATAAAGCAATAATGTTGTATTTTTTATTATTTATTTATTTATTATTATTATTTATTTTATTTACCTATGTTTGAATACTAACCACTTTATTTTTATCTTAAATTATTCTCAACTTTGCTTTGTTATATTTATATTTCGAACATAAGATTTTCTTATGTTAGTCTTCATCTTTTATTTAGAAATGTTATGTTCCTTTTTTTCATTTTTTATATTTTATGTATACTAAATTGTTTAATTTGAATTATTATATTATATTTCATATTGATTATGTACTCCATAATTATTGTTTACTGCTGTGATTATTTCTGTAAAAGCTTCTTTGAACCGTTGATGTATACATTAATAAATATATTATATAAAAAAGTCGCACGGAAATCATAAAATTGATTTTTCGAAATGCGGTTTGACTTTTTTTTCATACAAACGTATTTTCTTCTTTGATTTCGACACTAAAAATATTTACTATTGGCGTGTTATTTGATAAATTGTTTCTTATGGGAGCTTGGACGGTTTAAAACTCATAAAAGAGCCCAATTTTGTACCGATTTTTGTACCAAAAATGTACCGATACAGAAAATTTCAACTTGATACACTTTCTTTAAAAAAAGCATCCAATTTGGTTCAGTTTTGGGGTGCATAAAATGGAACAATAAAACGTTGATTTTGGCTAAGCAAAATTAGTCCGATCTGCAGTTATCTTTTTTGTACGGTGTCGGGGAGGCATTTGCGAGGGAGTGACAGAAAAACATGGTTTAATCCAAATTCATCAAATTGTCTTGGCACTGCGTTCCTGTGTTTTTTAAAACTGATATCAGGTGCTAGTAGGTATATGATACGAATTCAGTCCTCACAAATGGTCCTGGGCCGCGATTATGATGGGAAGTTAATGGCGTCACCATGACAGTAAAGTTGAAGAAAAATTCTCCCGAGCGATTACGAAGATACGCTACCGACTCAAGGGCGCTGTACAGTAAATAAATATCACAGCACGTCTTGCAGGTACAGAGTGCATGGACGGTTAGAATCTAGCCCCCATTTACTTTCTTTTGTAAAAAAACTCATTTATAAAAATAAGAGTTAGAGTCTTGCAGCTTCTGCGCATGCACGGCATGAGAAAGTTCAGCATTTTTTTTCTTTCTAATTGGTTAAAATACTATTAAACCAAGCCAATTTTTGTATATTTTATTTTCATACATCGTATTATTAGCGCAATGATTTTTTAAAGTTTTGTATTTATGAAATAATTTCGCGTGCAACGCCATAAGTTCTTCTCTCTTAGTTCTTCTGATTGGTTCGTTTATAGTAAGCAAAGCGGATATCGTTCACATCTCTCATATCATTAGTTGGTTCATATGAACCAGTGACGCCATTCAAAGTAGCGCGTTTTTATTAGAAATATATTTTTTATTTTAGTCTAGTTAATTATTCTGGCCCCCTTTTACAAAATTTTTGTATTTGATAGTTGATAACATTTAAATATTGAAGTTATATTACCAATCGTTTTTTTCTAAATTTACGGATAATTTTAAGTTGCCAGAATTTCTTTCGTCCATGCACCCTGTAGCTGCAAGACGTGCCGTAATCTAGCTCCTATGTATCATAATTGTAATTTGTCATAATTAGAGACGAGGAACTAGATTCTCAACCATCCATAGGCTCTGTAGCTGCAAGACGTGCTGGGATATCTACTTATCGTACAGCGCTCTTAAGGTGATTTTCACACAAATGACGCTATATAAAGTATTAATATATATATAAATATATGTATATATACGTTTACATAAATATAAAGCATGGATACTAGAAAGTTTTTTTGAATATTTGAACGTACATATGAAATTGAAAAACGAGACCTGTCATGGATAAGCCTATTCTAGTGTTGTTCCAATATTAATCTACGTTTTATTGATTTTTCTTTATTTAAAAGCTGTGGGCAATAGCTTTATGGCTGTATATCTTTAATTGATTATTTTGTTTGTGGTTTTCTTGTTAATATTGTTCGCTGTCATTAACGATGATAAATTAATACAAAAAACGTTTTGATTACTTACAGTTCAAATGTTAGCTATAAAAAAACAAGAAGGCGGTAACGCTACCAAAGATTTTAGAAAAAAGCAGATGTTTAAGAGTAATAAATTAAGTAAATAGATAGCATGCGTTGGATTAGAACCCCGTCCAACATTTCAATAACGAAAAAGCTTTTGCATTGAGATTTTTAGATTACTTATTTCCTGTCATTACTTCATCCTTTTATGGTGTGCAAAATTAACATATCCAAACCAACATCAATTTTTAAAAAGTTTTATTAAAGACAAATTAATACCAAATATATTAGTATTGCTACTATTTTTATACCCCTAGGAATGTAGATAATAAATGTATATATATTTTATTAACCCGGCAGTAGTCTTCCTCGGTCTACTTCTACATATTTCAGCATCCATATACAATTATCATCGCTTCAGTTCGTTTTTGTCCAACAGACCCACACACAAATCTGCAGAAATAAAGCTTTAATTTTTTTTTTTACCAAATAGGCATAAATAATGATCACAGCATAAAACAAAATTCTTTAAAAAACTTCTTAACTAATTAAAAAAGATCTTCAAAGATTAAAAAGATAAAAATTTATCTTAAATTTTATCGACAAAGTAAAATTAAGTTTTCTGGACGAAAAATGGAATATTTATGTTCACATTTTTATTTCTAAACATATTCAATTACAGCTTACCGACGAAATTGCTTTGAATTTCCATACAAATATATACATTTTTGTACGTATATATCGACGTTAGTTTATACTGTCTCGATATGTACTGATGAAGATATCGTTCATAATCGCGGCCCTGTACCCTTAAATCGATATCGTTAAAAACGGTACGTTGGACAAAACCGAACTGAAGCGACGATATGTTTAAGAAAAAACCTACAAAACATTTAAGAAAAAAATAGTTAAATGGCTAATATGTAACAAGGATTCATATTGATTATTATTTTATGTTAACAGTTAATTATTAAAAATTTTATTTTATATTTTGTGTGAAAAATACTTATGCTTATCTTTTATTTATTAATAATGTTTATATTACTTTTTAAATCTATATAATTCGTTTTTTTTGTAAAGGAAAAATAAGAAACCTGCTGATAACCACCCGGTTTCGCAGTTTAGTGGGTTAAATTAATTTTATTTTTTCTGTCATGTTTACCTTCTTAAATAAAAAAATAAAAAAAGTTAAAATAAACATATTTATAGCTTTTAATTCATTGTATATTTTATTTTACACTTCCTTTAATTAACTCGCAAGGCTTAAACAATAAAAACACCTAAATAAGTTTTGGTTTTGGCCGAAACTAGAGCAGAAGCCGAACATCGGCTTTAGTTTCAGCCGAAAATCTTCTTTCGGTCGCGTAAAAAATAAATCAATATTAGCAGTCTTATAATTTACCCTTATATTTCAATTTCAGTGCCCGTTTTCAACGAGTTGTAAAAAACTTACAATAAAAAAATATAAATTAAGTTGGGGTAGAATGCCGTTCGAGCCTCGGATTGAACCTGAACCGTTGAAGGTTTTAACTTGTCGCTCGGAATTTTACACGTAGGCAATGAGGCTACATAATCTATACACATCGGCTCGATTGGTCAACTCGGAGCTTATTAATAAACCCTTTTATTTACGAAACAAGCGATGTATTTATGAAGTTCTGTTTATTTAGAGAAAAAAATTTACCCCGCCCGCGTCTCTTATCGCGCACGCTATGAACGTAGATCCACCCAGAATTATTGATATGGGAAAGAGAAGATTACATTTTTCTCATGTAAATTCGTAAAAATGACTTTTAGCCTGATATTGCATGCTTTTGAAAAGGGCGGACATGTAGGTAAACGTTTGAAAAGCCCGCTTCGCCGCGTTATTAAGCGATCGCAATTTCTACATCGGACGATGATTCCGCTAACAAGGCGCCTCGGGCCCCCAACCGAAGCCGGTCCTGCCGACTATTTAACATACCGAGAAACAAGTTAAATAACAATATCGTAATAAAACGAAAACGTGCAAAAGTTACCGATATTATTATCTTTCGGCGCCGGCGAAAAGATTCCTAGCGAATTGTTAAATTGCATTCAGTATTATGAGCGACAATAAATAATCGAGTACGGATTATGGTCACGCATCCATAAACAAACATGTCTGGGCGATGGAGTATGGACGGCCGCCGGCCGATAACGAAGCGCCCTGTAATTTGAATAGTTACCGACGCGGCTAGGCAGGAAGAGTGGATCACGACCGAGCAATTACTGGCCGGGTCGAGCAGAGAGCGGCGTAAATGCGGGACGAGAATCGCTGCGCGGGGATCATCGGTTTAGATAAAAGATTCTACACTATACACCGCACGAGAAATTAAAATGATTATCTCGGATCGAGTAATTGGATACGAAAATCTCTCAGCTCATACGCATAAAGCTACTTTTTAATAGCGACATCCATAGTCAAAACACGCGCAGTTCAACTTCACAAACATCAACATTGAAAGCATCCACCACATACCCGAATCCGTTTTAAAGACTACATGTCTTTCTTCGGATTCACTCATACAAGCGACCAATTTTTAATTTTTTTATTACAAATTGATCCTATCGATTTCATCCGTTACTAAACAAATTCAGTAAGAAATAAGGCGAAAAATATTTACATTAACAACCTTTAATGTCCCTTTCACTGTCGCTCTAAACCACCATACAAAGTTGGGACAAAGGGAGTATAAATAAAATAAATAACTAAATCCTTCACCCATTTCAACCCCCTTATGTCAACAGTGATAGGAAACGTTAGTTACTACTCTCTGGAGCACCAGAACGCCCACAGGTGACACTCGAGGCCAGTCACCGGCAGCGCACCCAAAAGCAGCAGATTTACCCAAAGGTTGCAAACCAACTTTTGCCACCACTCATACATACTCAAACTGTAATTATTGAAGAATTTTACCTCATCAAGCAAAAACAACAAAGGAGACGTATATTCCGTGCTCAGGGAAGTCCTCAGCAAAAGCATCCGCTGGCAGGGGCACCCGCAATAAAAAACCTCAGGCCCCAGATACATCCAGTGACTTCTGTTTAGTAAAGGATTAATTACATCAACATCAACAGACGAAAGAATGGAAGGAATGTTCAAATATGGGCAGAATGGTGAATGTTGTGCAGTGGGTTAAGTGGCTACTTAAACCAGTCAATGTACCTAAAAGAAGCACTGACACACTTCTGGTCGAACAATAAGCACATGTCCTAGCAAAATATCCGTACGGGGTTTTCCCAGAGCAGGAATTATGTCATGCCCAAAACCCGTACAACTTTGCTCAGAGACATCTCTCATTTATCGAACCGAGAGTGTTCAATATTTTGGAAGAGCGTATTAAGGTCTCAAGGACAAAAACTATTTTCAAGAAAGTAGTTAAGGACTGGATTCTCCTTAGTGGGAGGGATTTGAGTACGAAACTCCTTGATGATTTTCCGAATGTTTGAGTTTTACTGTTTACCATATTGATGTGCCATATATAAAAATATTTTTTTTATTCAATTATTCTTTATGTTTCTGATCCTATATTTGTGGTGATATACTCATGCGTCTGTGTCAACTAATTGCTAGTCCCATCTTAACACAGAACTTTTAGTCCCATGGAGTTGGGACTTATGTATGTAAATAAATAATGTCATAAGCTCTGTAGATTTATAGACTTCTATATTAACTTCTCTTAAATGTTCTTTATTTCTGTTGTAATATGTTAATATTAACAGCTCCCCGGGGAGTTGCATCCAGTCCTTGCATACAAAAATTTGGACAAACTCAAAATATTGTTGAATATAAGAGAGCTGGTGTTCTCTCGCTCAACCTTTTTTGACGACATCAGGCGCTCTCTGGCTCCAGCTACGGCAGCTACCCGGTGCCTCATTAGTCAAGCCAAGCCACTATCTTTTCCTTTGGCAAACATGTTAGATACATTGGAATACATTGGAATAGTACTAATATAATACGATACGCGTCGTTGTACTGCACTCAAAGTCGTTGTCCAGAACTTTGAATGTAATTTGTCCATACTTCGCATGTATACGAATTAGTTCAGAAAGAGTTGAATATAATTATTTTTAATCATACATTACACTAATACTTCGCCTCTGTCGGTTATTATACGCCTTAGGTATTTGACCCGGTTAGTTGTGTTGATTACTGTTCCTGGAGAAATTCCTGAGAGATGCCTGGAGATTTTTTGTGAACACTATAGCTTGATGATTTCTGCTCTGTTTTTCAGGCGGAAATATTTGCATCAGAGAGGCTCCAGTTTATGTCTTAAAGAAACCACTATACCGGTGGAAACAAAAATGATTTTGACAGATTGTAAATCAGAGGTGCAAGCAATAGCTGATCGAAATTCAGTCAACCCGATTATTACGGACATTTATTTAGATATAAAAAACTAAAATTTAGATGATATAATGTGTATATTGGATGGATAAGAGGCCACTTCGGAATCCAGGGCAATGAAAAAATAGATGAAAAGGCTCGAGAAGCTACTTTCAAGAAAACAGCTCTTGATTTTGCCAAATTTCCTTTAAGTTTTGCCAAAAAAAAAAAGAAGCGGAACTCTTAAGCTATGGAACATCATATATTTTTGTGAAACTTCAGGAAAAGTAACTAAAATATTTTTTCCAATAATCTTTCATGCCTTTGATTTCAGGAAAACGCAGCAAGTTGGCTACAAACCGACTCAGATCTTCACCGGAAGACGAGATACCCCAAGATGTCCGTCATTTGTTGATGCATTGTCCCATTTTCAGTTTAGAGTGAATGCAGCTAGAGGCACAATGTAGAAGTTTGGATGAGGACCTAGAAGATATCGTAACAGTAACAAGACACAAGGACTTATCGGATGAGGTAATATCATACATGGTAAAATTAGTCAAGGTAATAGTTGAAATAAAAAAAAAATAAGACACAAAATGCCGAACGCTCTCCAAGTGGAACAGAAGGTCAGTCGATGTCTGTCAATAGTCCGACTTCTCCTGAATGAGTTTTCTGTGGTTTCCTCTTCTTAAAACAAATGCGGAGAAGTTCCTTAACAAAGCCACAGCCGATTATCCCACCAGATCCTCACACTATAGTTAGAGTAATTAGATGGAACGTTCCTTTTGCAGTTAATAATAAAAGCCTTGTACATAAAAGCAAGGCTAAAAATAAGCAACTCCCATTTAAAAAAAAAGATTACACAGCGGTCATGGAATGATGATGATACAATAAACCTCGTGGTCAGTATGTTGTTTACCGTTAATGAAGTATCGGGTTCGATTCCATGGTTGAAATAAAATATTTATTTAAAAAGGTGTTTATTCACTCTAATATTCTGTAGTCTTTAGGTGCTAGTCAAGGGACAACAATACTTATGTGTAAACCACCTTTTAAAACAAATATTTCATGGCAATCTTTTGAAGAATCGAATCCGGGACCTTATGAACGGTAGGGGAACGCGCCAACCACTACACTCGAGGCGAAAAATTTTCGGATCGATTTACTTTTGCAGCAATCGAGTCAAAAACACTCGTCCAGGGTTCTGCTTCTATTTCACACACACACAACTGTATCTTTGTCGTATGTTTATTTTTGTGAACTCATTTTGACCAATCTCTGGCTGGCGTTCCGGGTACTTATTTAAAAAATGAGAAGCTAATAGAGTTTTATCAAGTAAAAATGAATTATTTCTATGAAAAATTGAATAAGTCTTCAGTTTAAAAAAAAAAACATATTTAATTACAGGTAACGGTCAAAAATACTTTCAATTTTACAAATATACAGATTTTCGTACAAAAATATCGATTCAACTCTATATCGCCTTAAAAATGGCGCTATATAAATTATCCAAACATTATTAATGAAGATAGCGTTTGTAATTGCGGCCCAAGAAGGTTTCAAAATGTGGGTGTTAACGAGTGTGTGCTGACTAGTTGTATGTATGCAACTCAGCAGGACTTTTATTTAAGACTATTTTATAAATATTTTTGAAAAAAAATATTTTTTAAAAAATTTGAAAAATATTCACTTTGAAAAAAAAAAAAAAACTTTAATCTGTGCGATAGGTCATTTTCAGTCTAAGATAGTACTTTTTTGTTGTTTTTACTGTCTGTATATGCTAATAAAAAATAAAAAAATTCTTAATAAAAAAAAATCTCGTTCTCTGACCATTAGAAGTCCAGTAAAGAGTCACGTTCAGCACTTTGAGCGCCTGGCAGAAGCAGCTGCTGGTAGTCCTAAGGTCATAGAGTTGGATGGTTCTACCAGAATCACAAGAACGAAGATCCGAGCCACTATACAACTTTTTATTCAAAAAACTTGATTTTGCTTTATACACAATAAAATATAGAATATAATTCTGTGTACTTCCCACTGTGATAAAAATATTTATTTGTCTCTGTTGAGATTTGAAATATATATCACTATTTTTAATTTAAGATGTGAATGGAGCATTTGTCACAAATTTTTGAAAATGCTCTTGAATAACGAATGTAAAGATTTTATGTACAGCCGTTTCACATCAAGCCGACAGTAAAAAAAGTAGCAGAAAACCGATTTTTAGATAGATTAAAGGTGTTATTTTATCAATAATTGAGTACAATTATTGATAAAATAACAGCAGTAGCCGTTCAAAACTTTAACCCCAGTGCCTCGATTATAAAAGCTATCTTCATCTGTATATATCGAGACGGAATACTTAACTTCTGTACTATCTGTATCTTACCTCGGTATGTTCTACCTACTTGTCATATCGACATCATATGATCGAAATAAGCCCATGGAATGACCGCAAACAATTACTCCGCGTTTTTTACGTCATTAACATTTAAAATAGTTCACATTTATATTTTAAATAGGCTTCTGTAATAAAAAGGGCTCACTTTAAAGCGATTATAAACTCCAATAAATCCCAATTCAAGCAAAAAATGCTCGCTTGAACATGAATTTTGTATGTATTTCTCTCTCATATTTGTAATAGGCTTTTAAGAAAAAAAATGCCAACTTAAAAAAGATTTAAAAAATTAATAAATCATAATTAAAGGAAAAATTGCTCGGTGGAACAAATTTTTTTTACACTTTTAATGCGTAGATAAACGTATCGAGGGATTCTAGACCCGTCGGTATAAACCGATGTACTTAAATCAAAACTTGATGGTGTATCGGTTCTATACCTTTGTAGTCGGTCGGGAGACTTTTATCTTCAACTATGACGTCATACTGAAGCTATGTCATTTTAGAGCGTAGATATGTGTACCGTGACGCACGCTTCCCCTTGTTTCATATCGATGTACCTACCCAAAACTTGAAGGTGGGGGGTCGGTAGTATATCTTTATAATCCCTAGAGGAAATTTATCTTCAACTATACCGTCAAGGTGAAGGTATGACGTCTTTATCTTCCCATCATAATCGAGGGCCAGATATCGCTACTGTTTGTTTTTGTCACATAACACCTTTATTCACTTACGTCTTCAATTGTCCAGTAGCTTCTTGCTGCATCAACAGAGTGGTCGGAGTAGATGAGTCTAGTTTTTACAGCACAAAACATCGGCAATATTACATATTTATTGCGGATGTGAAAGTACTTGAGTTATGTAGGTACGAGAATTATGCAACAGGTGTTTTTAGCGGAATGCAACTTTAATTTGAAACATTTGATGGAAAGAGTTCTTTTTTATAGTGTTCAAAAGAACGAAAAAACACTTTAATTTAAAAAAATATATATATTTGACTAATATCCTTCGGAGACTACCAGTTACATAGCTCATTCTGTAGGTCTAATTTTGGCCATTTTTTGTGTATTTGTGTACCAATGAAGTGCCCTATGCACCATTCGGTGCGGAAAGGGACTGATTATTATCATTATTATTATCATATGGATAACTTAAAGAGCGCAATGTTCGTAATATAATACCTCAAGGGCGCTTTACATAGTGATTCTATTGTTAAATAAATTAAATTGAAGCTTTTAAATTTGTAATTTAATTAAAACAATTTATTTTGCTGTCACATCCAAAGGATTAATTCAAATAATTTAGAGAACAAGTGGGTTTTAAGTTTTTTCCGAAATATCACTTCACTTTCACAGCCTCGCACCTCTGCTGGAAGAGCATTCCATGCCATAGGGCCTGCGACCGCAAATGCGCGTTCACTAAATTAAGTGCGCTGTTTGCGTAGAGGTATATAATACCTTTTCTCTTGCGGTACACGTAGCTGATGGGAGTTATTCAGATCTTAATTTGTTGCAACGGAGGGTAATATGGAAGTCTAGGCATTTACAGGGCTTCTGCCCTCTCATTATTGCTTATGATCAGCCGGATAAATCTCACCCACACGACAAAGGTTTATTTCCTTCCATATTCGCTTCTCATTTTTTTTTTTTTTTCTGATGCAACAAAGTTAGATCTTAATAACTCTTCAGAGGAAATCCAGCCAGTTAGCAAACATTTGGACATACTCAAAACATTGTTGTCTTAGCCTTTACACCACTTGTATTTTACAAGTGGTGTACACCAAACCACCTTTACAATCTTTTTATTTTTTAAATTTGTTTATTTTTCCATACATATATTTACATAGAATTTTAATTACAAAAATACACTTAAAAAAATATATTTTAAAATTAAGCTATAACACAAATTGGCAAGAATGCCCACAAAGACTTCAGCGTCTGAGCGTGGGCTATTCCTTTTTTAATTATTAATAAGTTTATAGCATATAACTATGGTATGACATGATCATGTAAAGAAAAGAAAAGAAAAAAAAAAGAAAATTAACATATGCTGATATTATGAAAACAGGATTTATTTGCAGTATGCATTTTATTTTTAATTTTATTGATTTAAAAAAAAAAAAGTGTTTATCTGTTCCTTCCATGCTAATCCAAGACCTCAAACCTACTTTAAACTGTACCAGTGATATAATGTTTTGTAATTCCTTAGTTAGAAGATTGAAGGATCTTGGACCAACATGTAAGGGGTGCCTCTGTGCGAACTTAGTTCTGCATCCTGGAACTGACAGTACACAATCGGATCTATTGCTAATAAGATTTAAATTATTACTAAATAATTCCCTATTTAAGTGGACATATTTCAGGTACTGGAATAAATATAATTTTCTAAAACTAAGGAGTCCACTATCTACGTATAATTCATTACTAGGAAATAGTGAACGTTTTTTGTACATTATTTTAGTTATAATTTTTTTTTGCAATTTCCATTGAGTGACTATGCACGTCCAAGACTCCTCCCTACCCAATTATACTATATGTTATTGAAGATTGAATTAAAGCGTAATATACCATTTTGAATAATTCATTGCATTGACTTAATCGTTTCAATTTAAAAAAACAAACCAGTTTTGTGCCAAAATCAACTCCATTGAAGAGGTGCATCCTGTTTATATGTACTGGGTAGACCAGCTCAGAACCGGCTATCAAGAAAGCATTTATAGGTATTTGATGGGAAATGAATTATTTATTACGGAAGTGGTCCTCAAAAGGGCCGCTTTGAGACTGGACTGGCGTGAACTTGACAAGAATTCCTTATTGTCATAGGATAGATAATATCTAATTTGGGTAGGTAGCAAGAAATTGCCTAAAGGCAATATGCCTGCCCTAATATGTACATTAGGGTGGGCTGATATTTTTTTCCGAATTCTAAAATGAAACGGGTCTAAAAAGTTTCATTTTTGATTACTCGGAGTGCAAAAATTATTTGCTAATACTTTTGGCCAGTAAGTTTTTAAAAAGGTCATTTTTCCGCTTTAAAGTTGCTGTCATTTTGTATTTAAGTATGAAAATCAGTCCAGTGAAATTATAATGTGCATTAAACCTTATTGAATAAGCATTTAAGGGTGTGAGTTCCACTTTGTTTTGTAATAAATGGGTAGCATTGTTTTAATGAGCCATTGTTTTCGTCAATATTAGCAAGGCGCTCAACGGAATCAGTACCGCAAAGTGTAAACTTTTTGCGTTTCGGTAGTTTTAAAACGTGTTTGAATTTGTAATGTGATAAAGTTATATTTTTACTAACAAAAAATAATTTTATCAATAAAGATAACAAACAAAATGTTCAGGCAGTTATAAACTTCAAACCTCGGTTGAGGGCCAAAAGTAGTATGGAATTTTTTTTTTAAATAATTTTTACGTTCAATGTGATCCAAAATGCATCTTTTTAGACCACTTTCATTTTGATGTCTAAAAAAATAAAAATCGTCATACATTATCGGCCCACTCTAATGTATATACAGAGTGTTCTTTAAAACCTGTCACAAACGAAACCACGATTATCAGTATGAGTAATACGGTACATAAAAATAAATTTTTAGAACGATTTTTTTTAATAAATAAAAAAACCAAATGGTTATTTACTTCTGCAGAGGTGAAACGGGGTGGGGAAAGGGGGAAGTCTGATACACCGCCAACCACGTGGCTACCCCCCCCCCCTTCCCCTCGTTTCTTCCCTTCAGAAGTAAGCAACCATTTGTTTTTTAAAATTTTAAAAAAAATATTTTTTTTTCGTTCTAAATATTTTTTTTACATGATAATATGTCTCTTTGCTCATACTGATCATCGTGGTTTAGATATGACAGGGTATACAGAACACCCTGTATATATAAACTGTATATGTATATAAAGTTGTTAAATTAAATAAAAACCAGCTAATGATGGGTTATAAGCTCTGCAAATGACTAGACATCCATATTATTTTCTTTAAAACGTTATAAATCGTAACATGTTTTGAGTTGCAATAGACTTTCTCATTAGCTTTGAAATATATATGACTAACAAGATCTCCATGGATTGGTGGGTCAGCGACAATGAGGGGGTATGTACAGTAATGGCAACCGGTGACAGTGGTGACAGTAGTGACTGGCGAGACCCGCCCGTTTGCACCCCGGAATAAATACACGACGCACCTAAGTTATGAAGACACATTCGACTATTTTGGGACTAGAATAAAGATATTATTGAGGTGTGGACGATGTGTAAAAAATACCTCGTTCTAGGAGGAGGAAAATTTAGTAAGTGGACCGTATTGTTAGGGAAGGAAGGTTGCGCAACTCCACTAACCTGCTGATGATGGGGCGTGATGAGTGCTGGAACCTGGCTGGTGAAGCTGGCGGTCGTGAGACGCTGGCATAGCTTGTATGAAGCTGGTGGTCTAAAAGGACGCAGACACAGCTCGCTTGAGGAAAGATTAGTTAATCACTTCACTTGCTAGATGCTAGATTAGAACTGATAATATAATGTTTATTCCGGCACTCACGCGTATAATTATTGTTACACGGAGTGCGCTAAGAAATGGGAAAGACGGGTTGGTAGGTATAGATTAGGTTGAGAATTGGTCCGAACAGATATGCCAGGTCGTCTTACAGCCAATTTAGATATATTAAATAGCTAATATCGGATGGTGGTCACGTGGCTAGTGTTGCGGACTCACGGGCCGGAGGTCCGAGGTTCAAACCCCACTCTACCCCAACTTGATTTCTATTTATCTATCTAATAGTGAGTTATTTACAACTCGTTTAAAATGGCCACCAAAATTTAAATATTACGGTAAATTATAAGAACGCTAATATAAAAAAAAAATCTTAATATTGTCGAGGTTGTATTTTGATATTCAAAGAAATTCCTTAAGTCAAACAATATGTTTTTATTATCATAAGTCATCTTAATGCCTCGACCTCCATATTCACTTTTCAAAAATGATTTACCTGTTTGTTTAAAAAATTTAGAGAATAGTGCTTAATGTACGCATTTAAATTAAGGTGTTTCCTGCTTCCTGAGACTTTAGGAATAATTATATGAGACGAAAAAAACAATGTATTTGTTATTTATAATTATGTGTGAATGTGATGCTTTACATCATAAAATAAGCCTCATCCTCGGGGACCACTGATTAAACCTGAGGACGTTAAAGAGCTCGCCTCTTACCTAATAGCTCGATACTTTACGGATCTGGGTTTGGAGAAGGAGATTTAGCAAAATGTAAGCTCTCGCCTTCCACATAGTAGCCAGGCTCTTTATGGACCTGAGCTCGGAGGGTGAGAACTATTCACAGAGACCAATCACAATAGATTTTCACAGGTCGCAGTGACGTCAGGAGCCTGCATAGCACTGACCTCCACCTTTAAGGAATATTTATAATCATCATTAGATTTTGCTTAATAATTTAAGTAAAGGTAAATAATACCAACTTCATACAAATATGCTTTTAAAAAACCATAAATGTGCCCACGTCCGCTTTGCCTCGATTAAGACATGGTAAACGCGAGGATTGAATATTCAGTTTGCTTTAAAATAATATGCATAATAAAGTGTTTGTTAATTCGCAATTCATTGTTGGTAGTGGCGCCATCAAAGTGCATTCTTGGCACAAACTGTCTGAATTATTCGATCGAAAACAAGGATGTAAAATTTATATTTTCAGCATGTAAAGTCTCATTTAAGCATTCACGTTGTCTTTCGATTGTGCTAACATTTATTCAGCTTATCTCTAAATGTTACAATTCGGATCTTTGAATCGTGTATGGATTTTCACAACGAAACTTGATTGTTTGAAACACACCTTAAATTTTTCGAGACTCGAGTGTTCTAAGTAGGAAAGGTAACTATGCATACTATTGTATTTGTATACATATTTTGCTTACTAATAATTCATCATCCCGTATTGAAAAAAAAGAAAAATGTAAAACTTTATACAGCGTACCTACATTTGCATTGAAGTATTTTTTCACCATATTGCTCTTTTTTCAGTTTTAATTAGTTTACGGACAGTTAAAGTATCAATGAAGAACTTCAGCCCTACGGGAAATTGGAAACAATAAATGTTTTCTTGCGCGCGGTAAAAATTGGAGCATTAAATTGTAGAACAAAGTTTCCTGAAAATGTACAAAAAAAGAATAAAAAACATTTTTATATATACGTCACTGGTTCATATTAATCAACCACTCTATGATCTGAGAGCTATGGAAGATTTCCAGTTTGCTTGCCGTGGAAGAGCTAAATTAGAATAAGCGGAAAAGACCCTCTGGCGTCACATGCGGAGTTATTTCAGAAATACAAAACTTTGGAAAATCGTAGCGCTGATAATATGATTTATAATAATTGAAAAAAAAAATTTTCTGGCCAATTTTAATAGTCCATTAACAAATAAAAAAAACCAAACAAAAAAATTACTGAACTTACTCATTGTCTATAGAGGTAAAGCAAATTTTTTTAATGAAAAATTAAATGTTCATATAATACAAAACAAATATTTACTTCTTCTTCTTTTCCACATCCGCTCCTAAGTGGAGCATGTGGACGTCACCAGTTGTCTCCAGGAGACCCTATCACCAGCCAGCATTTTTGACTCTTCCCACGTTAATCCAGCGCCCCTTAATTCCGCCGAATAAAGTCTAAAGATCGTCATTGACGGCCTTCCAGGATGGCGTGAGCCGGCAGGTTTAAAGAAGAGGCAACTTTGGTTTTGGTTCTCTCGAGGCATGCGTAGCTTGGTCCAAGCCAGGTCCACCACCGCATCCTCAAGACGCTCGTTATAAGAGGCTGCTGCGTCCGTTCTAGGACTTCAATGTTGGTTATAAAATCGAACCACTTTATACCTAATATTCTTCTCAAGCACTTACTCTCAAAACTCAGAAGTTTGGTGTTTTGAGCTTTGGTAAGGTGCCAAGATTCGTACCCATATAGGAGTAGTGGCATTATACAAGAGTTGAGTAATCGGCATTTTGTTTTGACCGAGTATAGACTTGAGTTCCAGACAACACGCATCATGTTAAAAGTTGCTCAAGCAATTCCTAGGTGGATTGCGAGCTCTTTGAACATGCTTCCATCCTCAGTTATGTGAACTCCCAAGTATTTACAGCTGTCAACTTTCTCAATTCTCTGCTCATTATTATAGAGAGGTTGATCAGAGTCAGGACAAGATCTTTTGCACATAATCTGAGTCTTTTTTGTATTAATATTAAGACCCAGACGAGTTGAGTTTTCCTGCAGTGGGTCAACTATTTCCTGAAAATCACCAACAGAATTTTCAAAAAGAACTGCATCATCTGCATACACCAAGTCGCACAACTTTGGGGGGAGTTCACTTCTATACCTCGACCAGGTGGTATTGATTTGCATAAGATAAAATCCATCAGTATGATGAATAAAAACGGTGCAAGGGCGCAGCCTTGCCTCATTCCAGTAGAGATCCTGAACCAATCAGTCAAAGAGCTAAAAATCACATTACTAAATGTTATTAAATATTTGAATATAGCCACTTATCTACTTTTCTATGTCTACCAGTTTCGAGACTTACTCGTCTCTTCGTCAGTAAAATGTTTGACCACAAAGTTATTGTTTTAAATAGGAATAATATAAAATAATATTATTTGTTTATTTATTTATTATATACTCCCAGATGATTTTAATATGACAGGCAAAAAATTAAATTTCAATTGTTTCATGGTGTAATAAGTTAAAATGTATGTCTAATAAATATGTATCTAATAAACCGAAATTCATATTATTGGTTTTTTCTTAGCATCGAAATACACTATGCATACATTAATAATTTAAAAAAAAATTACAGTGTATATAAGACGTTTGAAACACAATCATTTTTTTTTTTTTAAATTGTGACATTTTCAGGCAAAAATTTAAGTCTTCAAAGTAATTCACAACACAAAAAATCAAAGTATTTTTTACAGCATTCGAATAATGTAAGTTGTTTTCATTTTATCGCTGTATGCATTTTAAATCTAAAAACTGACAATGGAAAACCAAACTCATATAAAATTCTCCATACTCGTTTTTAAGCCTGTGTAGTCTGACAATTGGAGAATTTACAAAATAATTATGTTTACCAGACGCCACAAAAAAGGTAGACAGTGTGCTATTCGCCATTTCATAAAAATGAATATGATATGATAATACGATGATAAATAGACATGTATGAATATTATTTTATTTTATTCATCAGTCGTATCATCACGATAAATGAAATATTTTAGGCGTTGTATTAATAAACGTATTTTTTAATGTTGTGTTACGTAACTTAGTTCTTAATAAACAGAATTCTTTTACTACGTATTTCGCTAAGTTTTTATAAAAATTTGTTTTTTGTTCTTTTACTATGTTTCTTGTATTTTGTATTTGCTACGTATTTTAGGGGGTTTTCAAATACGTTTTTTTCAGTATTTTTACTACATTTTTTACTATGTATTTTGTTATGTTTTTTTACTTTACTTTTTTATGTCAAGTATTTTTACTATCGTTTCTATGTATTGATTAATGTTTTTTTATTTATTTTTTGACTGGCTTAGAACGGAATAAATAACCCTAGTTAGATAGTAAAAGAAATTGTGTACTAATAAACGTATTACAACAAATATGAAGAACTTTTTACAGAAGGGAATATGGAAGTCTAGGCATCCACAAGGCTCATGACCTGTCATTGGTTGGTTTTAAGTGGTCACTTTACTCGCTGTAACATTAACCATTCCTCCTTTGTTTGAACCTCCGAATTTCTTTTTTTTTTTTAAATCGTCGACGTTTGTGAAGACAAGGTCTTGTTCTGTAACAGCGGTAAATCACAGCATAGAAAACCCGGGCTTGAGAAAAATCACATTTAATTTTTGTGTTCTCACCGCGATGATCAATTTATTTTTTAACTTGAAGGATCACAAAATGAGTGCTTTAAGTAATCATTTTATTAGTATTAGTTTTCAATACGAGTAAGCCTTTAATAAGCCAATGGTTCACAGAAGATGAGTCTTAGATTGGTCTCATTATACGATGCAGGATTATGATGACGCCATACTTGTTCTGCCGGTGTAGGGTTCTGGACTGGACAATTACCGTTGAATTGGGTTTTCAGGAGACTTTCATGTTCCCCTAATAATGATAATTCGTCCCCGTATTTTATAAGATGTATGAGCGGCAAAAGACTGAGAGATTACCGTTACTAGAAAAAATCTATAATTAACAATCATCATTATTTTTTTATTTTATTTAAAGAAAACAACCGACATTGTAACAAAAAAATAAAATATTCTCAAATAAACCAAAATTATATGCCAATTATAGTTTTCTAAATATAAGTAAAAATAATGCAAAAAAAGGTAAGAAAAAAAGCGTATCAAAACCAGTCATACATAAAAATGTGTAAAACATATCGTGGGTATACTGTCAAAAAACGTTAACTCGAAAATATGCGGATTTGATACCTAATGATGCGGTTTTGTAAAGTTTTTAACGCTCTACAAACTGGCAAAATACACTAAGCCATATTAAATTTCATATATCTGTAGTTTTAAAAATAGATTTAAGGTTAAGTCGTATACCCGGTATTTTATTCAGGCTAAAAACTTTGAACAATTTAATATTTATTTATTTTATTTTATTTTATTTGGGAAATCAACAGTTCTACATACATATTTTTAGTAAACAAACAGATATAGTGTTTAAACTCAGAACTAATGACAGATTTCCACATAGTATACAAAGTTAGTAAAGAAAATATATTACATATCAAATAAATACATACAATTTATACATATACAAATGTTATTATCATGTACTCAATAATCAAAGATTTTTTAATATTTATTTTAAGAACATTAAGTTACTGTAAATTGGGCGGGATAAGGACAAAAATGCTTGAAGAGAGGATAAGGAGGGGAGGAGAGATGTACATATTTATTATTATAATGTCTACTAAGTTACATAATACATTTTTAGTGTAAATTTGAAATCTGACAGAGTGATGTTTGTGTAATCTATTTTTTTAAATTTTGTATTGTAATATTTACTTAATATATAATTAAGAAACGGATAACAATGTTTGAGAAAGTCCAAATGCTTGCAGACTGGCTGGATTTCCTCCCCAGGGAGTAATTCATATTTGAATTTATTTCAACAGAGAGGGAAAACCTTTTAAAAGGGAATACGGAAGTCTAGGCATTTACAGGGTTTATGACCTGTCATTGGCTGGTTTAAGTGGCCACTTTACACACTGTGTAATATTCACCATTCTGCCCATGCTTGAACATCTACATTTCCTCAACTATTCCATCTGTTGACTTTTGTGAAGTAAATGAGCTGAAACCTTTATCACGTGGGGGAGATTCATCCGGCTGAACCAAATCACCTACTAGGCAACGCCTGAAAACAATTTTTCAATTTTTATACTTCTTCTTTTACCAGGTAGTAATTCAACAATGTTTGGGTATGTCCAAATGCTTAAAAACCGGCTGGATGTTCTCCCTAGGGAGTTATTCATATTGACATTTATTTCAACGGAGAGGGAAAACATTTTTAAAGGAAATACGGAAGTTTAGGCATATTCAGGGCTTATGACCTGTCATTGGCTGGTTGAAGTGGCCACTTTACACATTGTGTAACATTCACCATTCTGCCCCGTGTGTAAAGTGGCCACTTAAACCAGCCAATGACAGGTCATAAGCCCTGTAAATGCCTAGACTTCCGTATTCCCTTCAAAAATGTTTTCCTTCTCTGTTGAAATAAATTTAAATAAAGAAACAAATAAATTAAAAGCATGTTCTTAAATGAGCACTTAACATCTTACTACATTTAAATAAGATATAAAAGAGTAAAATTGGAAAAAAAACTTAAATGCTTGATTTCTTAAAACAGGGATTTGAGAGTTAAAGCTTTTTGCCAATATACTCATGATATACTCAGGTATTCGAAACTCTCGTCCTTTTCGATGATTTGGTAAATACTTAACAAGAATACATAAAATAATTGAATGAACCAAAAAAGATCAAGATACACTGCGATTGGAGTACCAATGCAGTGCCCTATGCACCATTATGTGCAAAAAAGGAATGATATAATATATTTAAAATGAAACCACTTAGAATTTTAAAACTTTTAGCATATTTTTTTACACGTTACTGCGTGGAAAGTACCTTTTGTACTCTGTATAAATAGAGTCATAAAGTCCTAAAGACTAATATAAAAAAATAGTGACAGGTATATGTACCTAAGTAAAATTTATTGAACACGCTTTTACTGCACGCCAATTTACTTAGAAAATTCGTGATAACTACCCAAAGAGCTTAAAATTCTGTTTATGAATGTTTAACCAACAAAATAGTCTTTAAAACTGTTCGTTTTTACTACCGAGAAAATTTTTCAACAACGAATAAGCTAAAGTTATTACATCAATGTCTTCGGTGGATCCTATGTATGGGGTTATTCGTCTTTTTAAACAATGGCGAGAAGTCTAGGCATTTACTGGGCCTATGGCCTGCCATTGTCCGGTTAAATCTAGAACTTTATTCATAGTGTAGCATATACCATTCTGTCTATCAGTGGCGAATGGTGATTTTATTTACAGGTAAGCTATAAAAAAATATCATATATTTGTACCTACATAGAAGGTACATAATATAAAATTGATATTTTTCTGTGGTGCTGAGTGCAAACGCCGTAAATTCGTGATATTTTATATTATATCGATATATTATCCATTACTTTAATACATAACTCATTACAAAATAAGTAAAAAATAGCACTATGAATTCAGTCGATATTAAATATTCAATCAAAATGTCAACTGGCCGAATTGTTCTAGAAACTAATAATGCTAAAAACAGTCGCGTCGAGCGCCATATGTTCTGCAATATGACGCATGAAATTAATTATGGTCTTGTGTTAAACGTACCATCTCAAAGAAAAATAGTCCTTAAGAAATAATGCTTGAAATACTGTTTTCCAAATCAAGAATCTTCAAATAATTTGTGTAATCTGCGAGTTTAATCTAGGAGAAAAAGCCCGCACTGGGGTTAAGACATTCAAAATATAGTGTATTAATTTGTGTGAAAAAATAAGCTGGAATAATCGACTAGTTTCTTTGCTCACCGGAGGCGCTGGGCGTGCTTTACGAACGGTGGAAATGATTTAAAATAAATAGTAATTATTTATTTGTTTTTCTGTAAATAAAGTGACAGTAAAACATTATTATAGTTAGTCAAATATAATGGTAAGCTGCGCATAATCGCTTCTATACACGGTTCGACCCTGCAGTATATGTTGGAATATCGATGGGCCTTAATCATGCACTTGGTACAAAGTTACGCCTTGGCATGGCGGCAGAATAAGGATTATACTGGTAGAATAGGGATGGTATTCCCATTATAAGTAACGCCCAATATTTCCTAAAATCGTAGATCTGTTGACTTTAGTATGTTGAAAATCGAATACCTGAGATCTTTACTGATGCGTGTAAGATTCTTTGGGCTGAATTACTTTTACCTACTAGGCATCGCCTAAAAATGCTTTTCAGTGTTCATATTTTTTAAACGAGTTGGTTTAATCAACAGTATTTTGAGTTCATCCAAATGTTTGTAAACAAGGCAGAATTTAATCATCTGAAAGTCAAGGCATTTACAGAGTAAATGACCTATGTAAAATAATAAAGGAGAATTATCGGGGCTAGTACTAAATAAGAACGCCTCTCTTAAAAACCGCTATGAAAGTAAAAAAAAATTTCCATAGAATTAAGAATAGTCCAGAAACCGCATACGCACATCAAACAGAAGGCGACTTAACTACTCATAAAAGAGTAGGTTTACGCTTTGACCCATTAGTTTCTTTGTAGACGTCGCTCAGTACGTAATTCCTGATTCAAATTTAACCATGCCGTATTGTGTCCTTTTAAAGTGTAGAAATACTGCTAGGATCTCAAAGAAGCAGGATGTAATTAGCAAATGAATGTGTATGTCACAAATACATTACTTAAAAATTGAATTATTTTTCCATCTGTCAGATTGTCGAAGAAACAAAATGGAAATTTTGTTAGTGTTGCCAGGATAGAATTTTTTTTTACCGTACTTTGCTCATCTAATAAGAGAATTAATGAAAATTGGATATCGGATTTAACAGCTCTGTGGTGGACATTTGACCGACATTATCTTCAAAACATCAAATATTAGGGCTATGTATAGCGTGTGAGCTCGCCAATATATGACAGTAAAAATTTTATTGTCTTTGAATTTCCTAGAGTTTTAACCATCGAAAAAAAAGAAGATTGCAAATAAAATCAACAGACAATGGAAATTTGATGTGTATTATTTTAATAAATTGTTTATAACAGAAAAATACAAAGAGAAATATGCATTTTTATTTTTTGTAATAAAAACAGTCTAGTAAATTCGAATAAATAAAAATACGCTTTATATTAAAAATATTATATTAAAATGCAAAAATAACATTGAATACTTGAAAAATAAATATTACTGAGTGTTACAAACATAATTTAAAAAACGGATAGCGATTAAAAGTAAAAACTATCTTTAGTTTAATTATTATAGCGATAAATACATTAACATTATAAAACAGGAGTTATACAAATACAAAAATAATATTTTAACTAGGCGGCTACCTACACGGTTAAATTTTGAAACACCACACAATTTCTTATCTCGGCTACGCTATGTAAAATGAAAAAAAATATTTAAATTAATAATTTCATCACGTCATAAAGTCGCCCTTGGGTAGCGCCTGCTAACGTCAATCAACAAAAACATCCTCGTTTTAATTACAATATTTCGGCTACGCCATAAATCTCTTTTTTTAAATAATTTCTCACGCCACAAAGTCGCCCCTGGGTAGCGCCTGCTAACGTCAATCAACAAAAACATCCTCGTTTTAATTACAATATTTCGGCTACGCCATGAATCTCTTTTTTTTAAATAATTTCTCACGTCACAAAGTCGCCCCTGGGTAGCGCCTGCTAACGTCAATCAACAAAAACATCCTCGTTTTTATAACAGTATTTCGGCTACGCCATGAATTTCTTATAAAAAATGTCAAAACGTCACAAAGCCACTCTCTGAGTGTCGCTACTGACATCATTTACAAAAACATAATTGTTTGTCCTTTTTTCAGGTACGCAACATTTTTTTTAAATACACCTACCTAACCGATAAAATACTATTAGTAATTAAACCAAGGTGTGCTTTAAAGTTCCGTATGGCCAAATAATATTATTTATTATTAGAATATTATTGACATGTAGTTCAAGCATTGCTGCATTCACGTTGCTTTACTTCTGAGAGCCCAACTGCTATGTTTTTCTATGGTTATGTTTAATGTCATCTGTCATGTATTGGCGAGCTCACAGGCTATACTTACGCCAAATATTATTTAACATGATATAAAATATCCGTTTTATGTAAAATAAAATTTGTTTTATATTTTAAGTTTAAAGTTCATTCATTCAATTACTCTTATTAAATGACCCTTTACTTATCTTCTCTGTTGTGTCAATCAATAATAAAATTTTAGAGAAATTATTAGATTGCTTTTTTTTACCTTACATTTGTGTTATGATTTTTTTTCCCCATCAAGCGACATTACGCTGCGACCTCACAAATGCACGCGGTGAAAGTAAGGCATAGTGGGGGAATTATTGGACACAGTCTGATGTATTCAAATATGATTCTACGCTCCATCTGGACTATTCTTAATTCTATGCTTTACCATTTTGTTTTAATTTTGGTGTTCATTACGCTAACACCTTTCTTTTTTTTAATTTTCTCTATGAACATCTAACTGGTTATAACGAGTGTCGGGGCCATCAATTACATTTATTTTACGATATTAGATTTTTCATTCCTTTATCTCTGTTTATTTCTCCGATACCCTTTATCTGTCAATCTTTTTTTTTAATTTTCAGAAATAATTTGTCAGAAGAATTCGAGCATAGGACTTAAGGTCATTTATGTGACCGATATTAGAAAAGGTAGGAACTTACCATAATTGTTATTACTGTCTCCTGTCTGCCAAATACTTAATTGGTGGATTCATAATAGAAGGAACCGTTCAACAGTTGACAAGATAACAAAATGGTGGTTGGTCGTATTTCATTATACTTAAATCTGACAATTTCGGGTCTAAAATTATTGCACTTTTCGACAAAAAGGTTCACCTCGAATGCCGGTAATTGACAGGTAAAGACAGGTAAAAAAACTAGCTATTTTAAAACTATTAGTCGGCTTTTTTCTGCCAATAGAACTACTTGACTGTTCCAGGAATACTGTCTGAGTAAAGACAGCGGTGGCGACAGCCAAATTGCAACCCAATTCTAACTATTTACAAAGAATGTCGTTTTTTACTTTTTTTAAAAGTATTTTTGACCATAGAGATGTTTTAATATTATTCTGGTCAGTTAAATAATTTGGGAGAATTATCCGGGTGGTATTTTTTTTATTGTCTTTTTCCGGGCTGAATACAGTTCTGTGAATGAAATAAAACCAGAATCTTGGACGAGTTCATTTATCTCAATGGCTTCTCCCTGATACTATAACTGAAAACCTTGATACTGAAAAAAAAATCAAATGGAGATTATTTCGCTTCTTTGAGCAGTGGTAGGCATTTTGGCTCGTGATTTTTGAGGTCCTGGATTGGATTCCTAGCAGGGTGGACATGAAATATTGGTTTTGGTCACAACACCTTCAAAGTTTGCACTGGTTAAAAAGCCCAGAAAGAATCAAATACTAGCTTTGCTGGACAGTATGCAAATCTCTTCATGAAATGGCTCCAAAATACCTATAACACCTTTGTATTAGGAAAAATACATGTCAAAGAAAATCTACTCTTAGGTCAGCATTTGATTCAGGCAGAGAAAAACTTGTCGAAATCCGGCGCTCCCCAAACAACAGATTCGGAGATCGTGCTTTTGCCGTTGCTGGCCCCTCTGCCTGAAACCGATTGCCTTCAAACTTACGAACCATTGACAGACCCTGTCAGTTCAGATCCCAACTAAAATCTTACTTCTGTAGTTTATTATACCCTCAATTTTAAATCAGAAAATATAATATTTCAGTTTAGCTTAGTTAGAATGCAAGTTTAGCGTCCTTGAGGTGATTTTTCACAAAAATGGCGACATAAAATAAGCCAATTATTATTATTATTATTATTCTGCACTTTTTCACTACAATGTTTCTGGACTGGCATCTGAAGCGCTACACTGACCACATTGCCTTCTATGTAACAAAATTGACATGCTGTCCCAATTTAACGCCTTATTTTTTTTTTAATCGGTTATTTTGTCCAATATTTTTTTCTTCTCTTAGTGCCCTGTCCAGTATCCTCAGCATTGGCAATCACTCTGGCAATGGTCTCTCTGTCACATGCTTCCCGAAAATCTGCTTCACAGTCTTGAAGCCAGTCCAGTCTCGTATATTACGCAGCCAGGACATCTACCTTCTTCCAGCCCCTCGGCGACTCTCAATCTTGTCTTTCGAAATTATATAAAGCAATTACTATTACATGCCCCAGTTACAAAATTTACGAACTTTTATGTTGGTTAAGAGTTCTCTGTTCGTTCTTGCTCGATGTCAGGTCTGTCCAAGATATCATAGGCATTCTGCGATGTAACCACTTTTTAAAAGCCTCAAGCCTGTTCATAGCGTTCACCTGCAGTCAGTTTCACGCATACAACAATACAGACCACACACAACACTGTTAATCGTATAATAAAAAAAAAAACAAAAAAACTTTTTACATATATGTATATATATAGGTATATATTCTCTGTTGGCTTATGTATAAGTCACTGCACAACTCTGCTACAGAATATCTAATGGAACTATGCATTCCAGATGTACTAGCTGACAGGCGTCTCGTGCTTAGATCAGCTACTTCTACGGCGAGAGGAAAAGTTATTATACCTCTACGCAAACAGCGCACTAAATTTAGTGAACGCGCATTTGCGGTCTCCGGCCCGATGGCATAGAATGCTCTCCCAGCAGAGGTGCGAGGCTGTGAAAGTAAAATGTGTTTCGGAAAAAAACTTAAAACCCACTTGTTCTCTAAATCATATGAATAAATCCGTAGCATGTGACAACAAAATATATTGTTTTAATTAAATTGCAAATTTAAAAGCTTCAATTAAATTTATTTACCAATAGAATCACTATGTAAAGCGCCCTTGAGGTATTATATTACGAAAATGGCGCTATATAAGTTATCCATAATTATAATTATAATATATATATATATATATATATATATACATATAAAGACAGATATGTATTTTACACCAATTTAACAAAAAATAAAGACGAAAAATAAAAATATAAATTAAGAAGAGTGAGAAAAATAAAAAATACATACGAATAATCATCTTTACATATAAGAAAAAAAATTATGGGTATCCATAATAATACATACATATATTGAAGTGGAGAGACCAGAAGTGCATTTTTTTTTGTATCAGTTATATTAATAGAATCTTAAAATTAGTAGAAGTCAGAAAAAAATATAATTAAAATACTGATATCAGTCAATAAACGGTACAAAATTAAAATCAATAAAGTATTATTAAGGAATTTCAATTTGAAGATAGAAAATTTAAATACTGCATTTTAAAATTCAAAAGTGTTACATTAAATATATCCATATCATTTGTATGTATTTATTTGCGAACGCATGAATTCTCATTATTGGCGAGTGTGAAGTGTGCAGTGTGCACTGTAGTTTGTTGTAGATACATTTACATAGAATAGTTTATTAAATCGGGTAACCCGGCCCGGAACTCGCAAGTTAATTAGTTGTAACAGTTGGGAACAGTCAAATACTGAATTAATTATTTTAAATAAAAATTACTAATCATTTAGTTTTCTATTATATAAATAAAAGACGAGTGATACTTTAATCCATAAATTTGGAATATCCAGTGACCGATTTAATCGCTTTCGCGACATCTTCGAGACTGGTATCTTTATTAAGCAGTTCAATGTATTTATACAAAACAAAGGTAAGGATAGATAACTCAAAATTATATAAAAGTAAATTAAATAAAGTTATTTTTATCTTAAGGACCATTTTCAAAATCTTTTCGGGTTAACTAATGAGTTGATATAATGCTATTTTAATGAGTTTAAGTATTTTATTTTTAGTGTCCCATCGTTCGTGAGTGTGATTTTTGTCGTTTATGATTTCTGAGAAACAAAGGGTAATCGGGTTGTGGTCCTGTGGCTAGTGTCTCGGACTCACGGACCAAAGGTCCGTGGTTCGAAACCCACTCTACCCCAACTCGATTCCATTTTCTAATAGTAGTTATTTACAACTCGTTGAAAATGGCCCTCAAATTTAAATATTTGCGTAAATCATAAGAACGCAAATATTTCTTTAAAAAAAAAAAAAAGTGATTTGTAAAAATATATAACAAAGGGTATAGTAATGAAGAATGCACGTGTGTTATCTGTTCATCAATTGATTCTACGTCGGGTTTATTTTTTAATCTATTAATTTAGAGAATTTCTAGTTTGTCAAGTTTACAGCTTTTAAATGCAATATGAATTATTTTTAAAGTGTTTTTCTATTTTATAATGTTTGTATACTTACATATTTATTTAAGTATGAGTAATTAATATGTTCAACTGGAATACCTAATTTAAAATTAACGAAACGTAAAAACATATGTTGAACTCTTTCGATATTATTTATAATATGGTGACCATAATATGACTGAGTTGTATTCAAGTTGGCTACGTACTAAAGCAACAAAAAATTTCATTACATGGACCGAGTCAAAATCTCTGATCGTTCGCAACAGAAATCCCAGAGTTTTCATGCTTTTATGTGTTATGATTTATGTATGTTTAAAGAAGTTTATTTTTTCATGATTGTAATACACTGCATTTGTTGTATCAATGCAGTGCCCTATGTACAATCGAGTGTGGATAAGAGCATGATTATGATATTCGAAGATGAATCCATTATTTCAACGTGATTAAAGGCTGTCGGGATAAAAGTACCTGGATAATGTAAGATATGTTTGGTTATGGTCTGGTATCGGGGGCCCCAAAAGAACGAGTTCCGATACCTTAAACAAAGGTTAGGGGCTTGCGCCGCAGGCTGCCGCCATATTTAGCTTATGAATTATTATTTACAAACATGAAGACAGGCCGATACAGGGGTGGACTTGGCTTGGCACAAACTACGGAATATTTATTTTTATTTATTCTGACAGGCGCCGCCGCCGGGGCCATAGAGCAGTTGGTTAAACCTTTCCCAACTTCCCGCCAGTTGCAAGAAAAAAGCTCAACAATTTTTTTTTAATTGGTCTGGGTGTTGTGGTGTATTATTCATAGGTGTAAATCAACCTTGTGGTGTAGTGGTCAGTATATTTTGCCTACCATGCAACAGTTCTCGGGTTCGATTCCCGACATAGTTGACATGAAATATTTATTTAAAAAGGTGTTTTTACCCTAGAATACACAGTCTCTAGACTGGTACCTGAAACGTAACTGATCACCTTATCTTCATGTAACAAAAATCATCAAGATTCGCTGCGATTGGTATACCGATGCAATGCCTTATGCATCATTAGGTGCGGAAAGGGAATAATGATGATAATAATTTATGTCTTCCTTCCATATCCTCTCTTTTCCACCTGCTGACAAGGCTCTGGAATAGAGGCTTAGAGGGTTATTCCTAAAAAAAAAAACAGGAAGAACTATTTGTGTACCTGGGAAGTGTGTTTACTAGGGGTGGAAAGACTGAAAGATATTGAAAGAAGGGTGAGTGCCTAACTAAAATCAACCCTAGTAAACGAATGTTTATCGCAGGAGGCAAAATTAGCAGTTAGAAAGAAATTAAAGTATGAGGTAAGATATCAAGCGAAATATATATTGATTATCTTCAAATTTTACAAAATTCAATGATTAAATTGCTAATTTAAGCACTAAAAATAAAATACTTAAACTCATTAAAATAGCATTATATCAACTCATTAGTTAACCCGAATTTTTTTCCATAATGATCCTTAAGATAAAAATAACTTTATCAAATTTACTTTCATATAATTTTAAATTATCTATCCTTACCTTTATTTTGTATAAATACATTGAACTCCTTTATAAAGATACCAGTCTCGACGATGTCACGAAAGCGATGAAACCGGTCATTAAATTTTCCAAATTTGTGAATAAAAGTTTTACTCTTCTTTTATTTATATAATACATTTCATTATCATATCTAAATTTTGACGGAGGAGTTCTCTCCCGAAACTAAAAAAGCGTTATTAAATATAATAAATGTTAGAAACGCCGACAACGAAGTATTTTATATAATTTTCATCTAAAACTAAATTGTTATTTTTATTTATTTTTTCAAATCTGAATCCGGACCTTAAGCCTATTTAAGACTGTCGAACAAATTCCCAGCAAGTTGGGAGACCCAAACTCTCATCTACTCTGGGAGAGCATTATAAATAATGGGGTACTCTATCTACATAATATGATATTGGTATAGTGGTTATAGTAACAAATACTATATAAAAACACCAATAAATTGAGCTCTAAGGGCTACTTGTACTTAAAAATATGGACTTCCTCATCCAGAAAATCAATTGTAAAAATGAATATAAAAAAATAGGGTTTTCCAAAGAGGACCGGTAATGTTTGAATGGAAATTAAAACACATTGATAGTAATTACATTATTACTATAATTGTATGCATTTTAAAAATACTTGATGCCATAAGTAATGCCTCTTCTCTGTTGCAATTAATTTCTTTTTATGTTCCCAACCGTGTCACCAAAAGTCTGAATTTGCTATTTATCAGTTCTTTCAACGTTTGTTTTTATGCCCCAATGTCCAGTAGCTCAATCACAAATAACTAAAGTACCAATTTCAAAATATAGAAACAGAACGTGCGAATTGAAGAATTATTTTCTCCAGAAGTACTTTGAATAAATAATGTTAGTTTATCCAGAGAATGTGCATCTTGAACATATAACTTTTAATATTTTACCGTTTTTGCTTGTATATGTAATTTTTAATACTATTGAAATGTTATTTGTGTTTTTTTATACTTTTTTAGCTTGTAAACGTAATTTTAATACGTTTTTGATTAAAAAAATTAACCTGTATTGGGTGTGCGCATATTTTGTTAATTAAAAAAAAAAAATTTATTTTGTACTAGTTCAGTTTGTATCTATACATACATGTAATTTTTTAACTTTTTATATTTTTTAAATTTTCTTTCCCAGATTGCATAATGTATACATCATTTTGAATTTATTTCCATGCCTAGTATTATGTTTATTTTGTTATTTTTAAGTATTTTTCATACCTTTTTTAATTTGTAGTATATCATAATTTTAATTTTTCTGCTTTTGTAAATAAAATTATAGTTTAAAATATAAAAACGTCTTTAAATAAACTTGTTATCTGTATGTCCCTAAATGAGTTTTTTTAAAAAAACTTCTTGGGAATGTTGTATATAATTATGTATAATATGTTTTCAATTTAATAAAAAAAAAAAATTAAAAAAACTATCGACGTGCTAATAAGCGACGTGATAACAATTTTTCACCATGGTTGTATATCGTATTCACGATCAGAATGCAACATCCGTGAACACCTAATATTAAATGTCAGAATATTTACGTTTCGCCACGTATAATCCTGCTGCGCAATTAGACATTTGAATTTCACCGGTGTAAAAATGGAAACTATTCCAAAACTGCTAAATACTTTTATTTATTTATTTATTATTTATCACGCTATTTATTGTATTTAGCCAGCGGTTGGTAATTCTAATGCCAAGAAAAGCAGTCGCCATAGTAATTGTAATTTAATTTTCCCCTTTTTATTAGATACTTCTCACTCTTTTGCAAATGCAATATATTGTATTATTTTTTATAGTACACGCCGATTTTTCGCCAGTAAACTGTTTTTATTTACGAGGAAAACAAAAAACAAACCGACACGAGCTTTGACTTAGAGATTATTACGCGTTGACTTATGACTGCGATAGCTTAACCATGCTCATTATTGTACATTATGATCGCTCAAATGCTTAGCATGTTTTTAAGCACGTCCATAGTTATTTGTGATTAAGCTACAGAATGTGTAAATAGGCAATTCGTCACACAACTTGGAATTCTTTGGGATAGATCTCAAGGCTTTTCGTAGATCTCTTCGCGATTAACACAGTGTGGGATAGCGATGGATTGGCATGGGTAAGCTCGAAGTCTTATATGTAGATCGTGTTTGTAAATATATTGTATACCATTGTTTTTTTGCCCTCGTTTGTCTTTGCTACGTGGCTTTTGTTTTTTTTGTTCAGTTTCTTGTACATGTTTTTAGATTAAATTTATTTATTTATGACAAAATACAAGGTTTTTTAAACTTTACATGTTACATAACATTACATATTTTATTTGTACGAAATATTCTCACTCAGCAAAAGTGCTGGTATGAGGGGATATTAAATATAATAACACAATAGTTTTAATAGAAATTCGATAAAAAAACACCACATATCACTCGTCACACGGGCTGTAAGAATTGTTTTATTTAGGTGTTTTATTTTTATTTTTTAGGTCATTAGAAAGCGAATTGTAAAAAAATATTGCTGTATACACAAAACTGTTTCCTTTTCTGTAAGTCCTGGGTTGATTGCAAGTTAAATTATTTGACGCTCTTGTATTTATTTTATGTATGTTGTAGTTAAAATTAAATTTAATATTTGTCTTTATTTTATTATTATTCATCTTAAATATTATTTTTACATATGTTGCTTCATATAACTGTTGTCATTGGCTTGGGTCGTTTATATAAAAAATAAATCATTATGTAATTCCGCGATTTGGTATAGATTTTAATTAGTCTCACCAGTACGAATTAGAAAAAGGTTCAAAGATGTATTAATTTTTAATTATTGATTTATCTAGAACAAATCAAAAACGGCCTCCGTGGTGTAGTGGTTGAGACACTTGAGTCACGCATGCAAAGTTCCGGGTTCGATTTCTAGTGAGAATTCGAAAATTAAAATTTGATTTTTCTGAAGCCTGGGTGTCTGTACTGTAATTCACCACTATAATTGGGCCGTCGGGTCTGTTGTGGTGCAAAAAAATATATACAATTATGAATTACAATTCCTTTTTTTTAAAATACAATATATTACAACCTTCGTCGGTCTCGTGGTGTAATGGTCAGCGCGTTTACCTACCAAGCAAAAGGCCTCGGATTCGATTCCCGACATGGTTGACATGAAATATTAATTTAAAAGGGTTTTTTCGCACTAGAATATTTCATAGTCTCATAGATCACCTTACCTTCATGTAACAAAATTGATCGAGATATGCTGCGATTGGTGTACCAATTCAGTGTCCTATGCACCATTAGGTGCGGAAAGGGAATGATGACTATTTTCATAAAATTAAAAAAAAATACAAATCATAAAAAATGCAGTTTTAAATTACAGTTAAAACACAAATCAATATATACAAGATTTATTATACAAACTTACAGATAATATAATAAATAAAAGGAAAAATACATTATTGTTGTTGATACGCAAAAAAAAAAAACAGTATTAGACTTTGATATATATATATATATATTTGTTTAGACCTTTTATGAGCAGATCTTTAGAGATATTTTAATTTTGTATTATATAAATATCACATACTACGATTGCCGATAAAAGTATATGAAATGAATTTAGAATAATTAATTGTATTTTCAAAATCCATATGGATGTTATGGTAAAATGTTTTCATATATAAATTTAAAAAAAAACTTTTTTAAATACTTCGCTAGAAAAACGCAACATGTTTGGCCTTGACAGTTGTGACATCACGATTCGTGACAATGTTCTAAACAAATTTGAATGGCATTAAGAAATTAACATGAATCGTGACGTGTTAGGGGCGTGGCTAATGGAAGGACCGTTTTTGCCGGAATTCAAAATTCAAAATTTAAAAATATTATTTATGCTACTAATAATTAAAACATTTAAGTTTGTAAGTGAAAATTCTTGATGGAAGTTCATTGTAATTTATTATATAAATAAAACACGAGTGATACTTTAATCCACAAATTTTGAATATCCAGTGACCGGTTTCATCGCTTTCGCGACATATTCGAGACTGGTATCTTTATTAAAAAGTTAAATGTATTTATACAGAACAGAGGGAAGGATACATAATTCAAAGTTATATGTCAGTAAATTAAATAAAGTTATTTTTATCTTAAGGATCATTATCAACAAATTTTAAGAGATAAGAACAAGAGTTAGTATCTTTTTTTGGAGAGTTACAGTTACAACATTTACTAAATGTATAAAAGTAGGTTAGTATAGAATTTAAAAAAAAACATATTTCATTCACGAAATTTATTAATAATAAAAATAAAAATAAATAGTGAGTAAAAAAAGCATTGTTCTAGTCAACTTTTGTGCCGTAATCCAAGGAGAAAATATCGGAATACTTTTGTATGAAGAAGTATCAGACCGCGTACCCTCTAAAAATGGCGCTATCAAAGTGAGTCATTATTATTATCTATCATTAAAACATCTGTTATTCAGAGAATTCAAATTATAAATGGAACACTTTCCTGAGTCAGGGTAAACATACTAGATTTGCAATAAAATCATTTAGTGTTTAGGTATTTTAGTATGCACGCTCGTAAAAAGCTTTGCTGTAATGTCTGCTTTAATTGAATATGTTGATCGCCGTAATAAATTGTTTTTACGACGTGTGTCGTCTTTTTATCCGCAAGCAATGTTTTCGAGAATAATTTGATTAAATAATTATCGTTAGTGATTATTTTATTTTAAAGCAGACACTATTTTCTTTTGTGTTGGTGATTTCATTAGGTATTTATTACTAACAAAAACAAAACATAAACACTCATTATCATTCTATGTCCACGCCCTAGTTGGAGCATATGGTGTCCACGAAGATCCTCCAGCACATGTCGTAACGTCCTTTTGTGAGGAGTGCGAAAAATGACCAGATTTTAGTACATAAAAGGGAGAAGACATTGTATAGCTCCAACTCTACTTTCCTCCCCTCTCTCTCTGCTTCCATGAATATTTATATTTCTTTGTAAAAATTCACACCTAACAATAATTAATTAGATGCAGGTAGTAGATGTACATATAAATAAGTATAAATTAAGAGTTGAAATCAAAAGTTAAAATTAAAATCAAAAGTAAAAGTTTAAATTAAAGTTAAAAGTTAAAATTAAAAGTTAAAATTAAAAGTCAAAATTAAGAATTAAAATTAAAAACTTAAAATTGAAAGATAAAATTAAAAGTCTCATTAAAAGTTAAAAGTCAAGCAGGAGATAAATTTAAAATATCTTTAACAGATCTACCAAAATGTACCATAAAATAAAAAAGTATGATTTTTATTTAGAAACGTCGCTGTCCTGTCTCTAAACTTGAATTTAAATAGTAATTCAATCATATTTGACTGTAAGTTTCTATAAATTAAGTAAATATTCTCGAAATATGGTTTCTCTGGTGAATGTGTGGTATATATACGATAGGTGTATAAATGTCGACATCCGTGCATTATGTAAGGCAGAGCTTAGTTAAAATGTAAGTTTAGTTAGGATGTAAGTTTAGTTAGAATGTAAGTTTAAGTATACAATTGTAAAACGCCCTTTAGGTGATTTTTCACAAAAATGGCGCTATATAAATCAGCCAAATATTATTATTATTTGAGATCAGCATTATTGACAAAATCAAAAAAGAGTTATGTGTTAGATGCAAGAAACTAGGCATGACCAAATTGAACAAATGCTTGAAGTTAGATACGTCAAATGTCGGAATAGTCTTCATGCGTAGGTACATGAGAAGATATAAAAATGTAGAGGAAGCGAGGTCTGTACGCAAATACATGGTAAAATGACGTTATATCCTCTGCCTAACCCCACGGAGAAATGGCGTGATGGTTTGTTTGTTTGTTGATTTCTTAGCTGTACATGTATTTTATATGTGAGAAATGTTTAGTTTTACATTAGTAAGGTATTTTGTCGCGTCCTGTATCCTGTCAGCATTTTTTGTGCATTCTTCTACCGAACTGAAATGCGTAGGGATAAATTATTATATTCTTTCTACCCTATCTGTAGGCGGGCGCCAGGCGTCTAGGGGATGATGCCGATGGCGTCGGTAACCTTTTGGTTTATCTCAAACGGTTGAATTGTAAACCAGGTTTAAGCGGACGCTTTGCTGGACATCTATCTACGGAGATATTCTTTTAGAAAATGAAAACAAACACAGTTTTTTCCTTTCTCTTTATTCCCCTTTCAATGGAAAACTAGTATTTTTATTTTTTAAACAATTTACGTATGTATTTAAGAAACAAAAAAACGACATTCGGTGCATTCGAATGTTTATCAACCCTATGTTAATGAGATAGTGTACATCGGTGAACCGAGTAAACATTCAAATTTCATTTATTTAGTAAGCACACTAGAAGGATTTAAATGAAAACTTATTGTTACGCACGCATATAGCAGAGGTTATTAAATATTTGAATGGATTACGTCCAGGTTTTTTTAAACATTTACAATTCAAAATTATAATAATGCCTGGCTAATCCGGACTCCCGCTTACGCAGTGATGACTGGAGACTTTGCGGAGGAGGCATGAAGTTGGAAAAAAAATCAGAAGAGTATTTTACAAACTTTTTAAGAACGTGTTAATAAATCAATATTGTTAAGATTGTCTTTTGATAATTATTATAGAGATTTCTCTAGTTAAACATATGCATGTGTTTTATTACCATTAAAGTATTGCAGACCACAATCCGGACGCCTTGGTAATCAGCTAAGGTCCAGTTTTTCGCCTGTCCAGATTGTCGAGGCCCTACTGTGCATGCACATTTTACTTTCTCGCATATGTTTTGAAAATAAAATTATAAAAATAGCCCCTTTTATTTTGTTGATTTGTAAGATGAATTTGCCAGTAAGCCAGGTGCAAATATGTATGTACAAAAAGTCAAATAAATAATATGAATAATTCGATAGTTGATAGTTTGCTCTCATATATATTAGGACGTACTGAAAACACTGTTTGATAATTTTCAAATTTATTTTAACTTAAATGTTAAACATAGTATTTTTTTAAAAGTAAATCGTGGTGAATTCAAGTGCTGAGTCATTTTTTGTAACTATGAAATAATTTGGGATTAAAAGCGTAATTTTCTGAGTCGTAATGCCGGCCAATCACCCATCAATTTGAATCAAATTGATGATCCTTCGGATAAAAAAAAACTAATGGTCATTTTATGTACCACGCGAGACAGACTCTCAAATGCATTATTGATAGATTATTTATAGAACTGACTTTTTCGATTTCCTTCGCCCATAAAAAAAGGCAAGTAAAATAATTTACATTATCAAAAGAAATAAAAACACAACTAGCTATAAGAAAACAATAAACCGACAGCATAATATTTTTTTACTCTATACCATCGATATCAGCTGAATTTCACTTGCTGTGTTTAAATCTCTTTGATGATCCTTGTTGAAAATTTTTAAAAGCAGTTTTGGCACATTACAAAAAAGTTTCGTTTCACGAGTTTGGCTTCAATTACGCGTGTATGATGTTATATTGCATTTTTGTGAGTTACGTGTAGTTTATTTGTGGGTATTTAGAATTTTTTACCGTGGATTTTGCCTTCCGTTGCAACCTATCATTATGGACCCTTTAGTTCTAAGAAGTCCCGTCTCAATACGAAATTTTAAGTTTTAAAATGTTCATAATTATTAGGGACCATTTTACCCACAGGTCCACTTAACCACAAAGGTGGATTGCGATTTGATGAAAGGACAAAATGGCCTTCTTAAATAATTTTGGGTTAAGACTATTTATCTTTACCTTGAATTCAAAATAAAATCATTGTTTTTGCCAAATTTAGGGCAATTTGAAGACAATAGGGTAAACCGACGCGACGAGACGCTTGTCATAGAATCCATTTTTAATGTTTTTTAAATTATGGTGGAGACAACCTTATTTTTTCAACCTTATTGTAATTTCGACAGAATAAAAAAGTTCAGTACTTTTTATTTATTTTGTATTGTTTGTTAATATACTATTAAACTAAGACAAAATTTTTATTTTTATTTTTATGTGTCGTATTATCAGCGCTCTGATTTTTTAAGTTTTGTATTTCTAAAATTAATCCGCGGGTGGCGTCTCAAGTTCTTATCCGCTTCTTATCGGTTAGTTCTGCCGATTGGTCCGCTGATGGTAAGTAAACCGGAAATCTTCCACAACTCTCTTATCATTGGTTGATTCATATGAAATAGTGCCCTCGTTCAAAGTAGTTTATTTTTGTATTCATTTTTAAAAACTTTTTTCGTACATTTAAAAAAAAATTGCACAATTATTATATGGGTAACTTATAAAGCGCCATTAATATATAGGATACACATATATTTTTTTCTAATATGTAAAGATGATTATTTATATGTATTTTTTATTTTTCTCACTCTTCTTAATTTATATTTTTATTTTTCGTCTTTATTTTTTGTTACATTGGTGTAAAATACATATCTGTCTTTATATGTATATATATATATATATTATTATAATTACGGATAACTTATATAGCGCCATTTTCGTAATATAATACCTCAAGGGTGCTTTACATAGTGATTCTATTGTTAAATAAATTAAATTGAAGCTTTTAAATTTGTAATTTAATTAAAACAATTTATTTTGCTGTCACATCCAAAGGATTTATTCAAATAATTTAGAGAACAAGTGGGTTTTAAGTTTTTTTCCGAAACATCACTTCACTTTCACAGCCTCGCACCTCTGCTGGGAGAGCATTCCATGCCGTAGGGCCTGCGACCGCAAATGCGCGTTCACTAAATTTAGTGCGCTGTTTGCGCAGAGGTATAATAACTTTTCCTCTCGCCATAGACGTAGCTGATCTAAGCGTGAAACGCCTGTCAGCCAGTTCATCTGGAATGTATAGTTCCATTAGATATTCCGGAGCAGAGTTGTGCAGTGACTTATACATAAGCCAACAGAGTTTGTATTCGACCCTCTGTGGAAAACGTAGCCAGTGTAGTTCCCGAAGTAGTGGAGTGATATGACTGAACTTAGAGATTCCGAAAATAAGTCTCGGTGCAGCATTCAATACAGATTGTAGGCGAGTCATTTTGTTCATTGGTAGACCTGCATAATTACCATTGCAAAAATCGACTCTAGACACTACAAACGCACTTATTGATTGACGGGCGGCATCAACCGGCAAATTTTGTAGTATAATTTAATGCTCTAATTTTAACAGCACGTAAAAAAAAATTTTTTTATCCGATTTCCTGTAGGGCTGAAGTTCTTCGTTGTGTTATTATTACTATGGATTTTTTATATAGCGCCATTTTCGTAATATTATACCTCAAGGGCGCTTTACAAAGTGATTCTATAGATACCTTTATAAATTTAATTGAAGCTTTTAAATTTGTGATTTAATTAAAACAATATATTTTGTTATGACATGCTAAGGGTTTTGCTATATTTACTCTGAGTTATTCAAGCAGTCCCTGTAGTAAAATAATAACGTCATAATTACCCGTATATAAATATAAAAAGGTAATAAATAGGGAACAGTGTTTACGTGATTAAAAAAAAATTATATTACTTTTAATATTATTTTAGTTTTGCGGAATGTTTGTAATCTCGATTATTGTGATCAATTGGTCAGCTTCTTTGCCGATCATGCAAGAGGTCTCGAGTTTAATTCCCGACATGATTGATATGAAATGTTTATTTCAAAATGTTAATGATTATGATAAATTTATAAATAAACTCTTTTCATTTTATTTTACAATACGCCCAAGGGGCATTTACAAAAAATATACAGGTAAGTACAAACATAGTAAGTAATCATTTAAAAGATAAACAACGCTTTTTTGTATACATGTAGAAACAATAAAAAGCATACTGCTATGCAAAATAAAAAGTTAAGCTTTCCATAGTAAAAAAGAAAAAAAATATATGGATATAAGAAAAGTAATTGGATTAAAAAGCAAATTGTAAATAACTTGTAAAGAATTTAAACAAAAAAAATATATACATTTACATATACATATACGTATAAAAAAAATGGTACTAACAAATTATTGTTAAAAACAAATAATAAAAATTAGTTTACAGTAAGTATATATAAGATAATAACATAATATCTGGTACACAAAAATATTTGATACATTAATTTCAGAAAAAGTTAATAATAAATACACATCAAAAACAGAAAAAATTGTATGAAAAAGAAAGTTTTATTACTACATTAATAATTATTTATCAATGAAACTTCTTGGTTTAGTTTTTCTTTTTATTATTTTGACCAACGAGTGCTTTCGCCTAAGTAGGCATCTTCAAGACTGGTGAATTGCTTACAACGTTTACAGTTTTTATACTATTCTTAACATATTTTGGAGATAAGATCAAATAATTATTTTAACAGGGGACAGAAACATAAATATTTACAACAAGTTTGCTAAACAGTTAATTTTTGGGAGTTTTGGAACCGAAATGGGATTAAGCTTTTATTATTTAAAAGGTGGGAAAAGAACAGAAAATCATTAACTATGGAGTTTTATCAAGAAATATCAACAAAAACATCAATATTATTTGAAAATGTGTTTTTTCACTAGGATATTTCATAGTCCCTGGCCTGGCACCTGACGCCTAAGACTGATCATCTTACCTTCATGTAACAAAGAACGATCAAGATATGCTGTGATTGGTTTAACAATGCAGTGCCCTATGCACCATTAGGCGTGGAAAGAGAATAATGAACGATTATTAGAATGACGAGACATTTTTAATTCAATTGAATTTATGCAATAAAATATTATTGTTCAATGTTGAAGCATATTGAAATATGAACTTTTTTTTTATAGTAATCGTCCATCTTATATTTTGTCGACCTAGTGCTGCGCACGATTGAAAAAAATCATAGCTGTTAATGGGAATATCCAACCGATTGAACAATAATCGGTTGTTACATTTGTTTACTATGACTGAATGTAAGATTATAGTAAATGGAGATAGTTTGAAACAGGTCGAAGAATTTGTATATCTGGGTAGTATGTTTACTAGAGATGGAAATATGGACAAGGATATTGAAAGGAGGGTTAGTGCCGGTAACAGAGTTAATGGTGCCTTAAAGTCTGTCGTAGCAAATAAGTGTCTATCGCAAGAGGCTAAATTAGCAGTTCATAATGGAGTTCTGTACCAACCCTAATGTATGGAAGCGAAGCATGGAGTTGGAAAAAAGGGACGAAAGTAGACTGAATGCTGTTGAAATGCGATCCCTCAGGCGAATGTGCGGAAAAACAATGTATGATAGGTGCCCTAATGTCGAAATTAGAGCAGAATGCAAGGCTGAGTTAAGCATTATCGACAAAATTAAGAAAGGTCTTTTGCGATGGTTCGGTCATGTGGAGCGAATGAATGATGAAAGAACGGCTAAAGATTTATGATGCGAATGTGTCTGGTTGTAGAAGTCGAGGAAGGCCGAGAAAGACATGGCATGATCAAGTACAACAAATTCTTGAAAGTGGTCATGTGAAAAGTCGGAATAATCGACGTGCGTGCATGAGAAGATGTATGAATGTGAAGGAAGCAAAGGAAGTGTGCCAGGACAGAGTGGTGTGGCGTTCTATCCTCTCTGCCTACCCCTCTGGGGAAATGGCGTGATGGTTAGTTAGTTAGTTAGTTACATTTGTTTAAATGTAATAACCGATTGTTTAGCCGATTTATAAAATTCGGTTACATGTTTTAGAAAACATGCCAATTAATGATAATAATCTATGAGAACTTTCAGGATTATTCACTTTCTTTCTAAAATAACAATAATATAATTATTGGTAAGCAAAACTCAGGCGAGAGTGTAAATCTGAGTCAAATATAATTGATAAGATTAAGAAAGGGTCTCCGAGATGGTTTGGTCTCGTAGAACGAATGGACGACGAAAGAATGGTAAAACAAGTATATATGGCGAAAATGAACGGCAACGTGAGACGAGGACGACCAAGGAAGACGTGACATGATCAGATAAACCAAAACCTTAAGTCTGGTCATGTCAAAAGCAGACAGAACCGAAAGGCATGTATGACAAGATGTATGAATGTGAAAGAGGCTAGGATTGTATGCCAGGATAGACGTGTGTGGCGGTCCATTCTCTCTGTCTACCCCTACGGGGAAATGGCGTGATGGTAGTAGTAGTATTTTTATGACTATTATAGTTTTCCATGTAAAAACAGTAAAATTAATCAGTATTATAGAAATTTTCAGTATGATTTTAGATAATTTATTATGTTTTTCTTAAAAAAAGATAGTTTTAACATTAGATGAATAAAGAATGTTTATTTTAGGGATTTGTTTTTTTTCGCATGACTTTCATAAAATTCTCTGTCTATCCAGGTGGATAAAGAATACAGTTATGTTTGTGGAATAGAACTAGAATCATAGAGTCTTTTTGACTCCATGGCTACTGTTAAGTATTAAATATACATTTCTTAGACTGTAAATATCTCGATCCCACCCGCATCCTTCTTAATTCAAATTATTGTTGTCCTACCACCTTAAATATAATTTTTATTATATACCTGCATCTGCATACTAGTATTCCATAAACAGTCTAAAACATACATCTCATCAACATCTACACTATACCGGTATCTGTGCAATAATAAAAGGAAAGTACTTAAAAAAAACAACCGAAGACTTTGAAAATGAGTTTAATTTCTATACAGTTCACAACGTTCCTTCTTAAACAAGTATAAAGCCTGAAAGGTAATGAGATAGTAAAACAGCTACTCTCAGATAAAAATCCTACAAAAGAAAACCAAGTGGGGATGAATCAGCCTTGTGGAGTAGTAGTTGCTGTGAATACACACCAATACCTACCATTCTTGAGGTCCCGGATTTCATTCCTGACGAAGTCAAGGTGAATGATTATTTTTTTGTTTGTGGTGTACCAATGAAATTCTTTACTGTCCCTAGGCCAAGACTGATCTCCGTCTTCCATGTAACAAAAATGATCTAGATATACTGCAATTGGAGTGTTAATGCAAGCTCTTTGGATAACTAGGTATAGATAGGAATAACAATTAAGGAAGCGATTCATTCCTCATTATTATTTTTAAAGTAAATTAAAAGGTTTTTATTTGAACTTAAACCCAACTTGTTCTCTAAATCATTTGAATAAATCCGTAGCACGTGACAACAAAATAAATTATTTTAATTAAATTACAAATTTAAAAGCTTCAATTAAATTAACTTAACAATAGAATCACCATGTAAAGCGCCCTTGAGGTATTTTATTACGAAAATGGCGCTATATAAGTTATCCATGATAAATAAATAAATACATTTTTTTTAAATTAATGTTATACAACAATAAGCTTCATGACGGCTCCACAGTAGGTTATTTAAACCAGACCTGGCCAACCCAAATTGTGACTCGGGCCGCATTGACGACCTGAAATTTTCCCAAGGGCCACACATACAGACATTATACAAAAACAATAAATAAAATATTATAACGAATTTCATACTTATTGATTTTTTGTAAGTATTAAAAAAAAACAATGTAGCGTTAATCTGAAAGTACAGTCAGGATAATTGTAAAAAAAAACAATATCACAACCAGATATGAAAACAAAACACACATTGAACCAATAGAAAAATGTATTTGCATGGTAACTGCAAATACATTTTCAATGATCAAAATAATTAATTAAGACACATAAATCAAACAGTATTGCATATTTTATCTTTATATATATAATTCCTCTGTACATGTGATGTCACCGTACTCCTCCTAAACGGCTTAACCGATTTACGCGCGGTTTTCAGAAAAAAATATAGGTCTTTGCGCTGTGCGTGTTCGTAGACATTAAAGTCTTCAATCGAATCTGTAAAAAGGAAGTTAGGAGCATAAATGTTTTATTCATCGATCTACCAGGGTTGCATACGAGGTGAATGCATTTGCAAAAAAATGGAAAGATATTGTTTTTTTGTGCATGAAAAAAGTTGGTTTTTAAATGTTTACAAACAGCATTTGTTTTTTGTGGATCTCAATCAGATTCTTTCCTTAAATTCCTTATAATTTCTACCCATTTATTTATTTTTATTGGATTTTTGGTAACACTAAAATAATGTTAAATTTAATGCATTTTTAAAAATCGTATTTCTACATAAGTACACTCCTTAATTGGCGAGACGACCGGAGTTTGACAAAATATTTATTTTATGTTTTGGAATTCAACCATTAACAAGTAGGTACCTACTTAGATTCATTATTATTATTTGACTGTTAACAATTTTTAGTTTTGGAATTTAATCACAAACAAGTATCTAGGTACCTACTTATCAGTGAAAAGTCTTTTGCCAACGTTTGGGCAAGACAACGTCTGTCGGGTCCGCTAGTATTAAATAAAAACAATTATTAATGACACCCTTAGTGCGAGATTTGAATTTCTTTTCACTTACTTAATTTTTCTGAATCTATTTCAATAATTGACGTTGCGCATCTTAACTGGTTTTTCAAATTTACGTCCCATTTTTATTTTTTGTACATTATATTTTGGAAAAAAATATTTATAAACGTATGTAGATCCAAAGGCGCTAATCATTTTTTGGACAAAACATCATATATTTGGAATTTTTGTTGTTATTATGTACTTACAATAAAATTATATTTTTAGAATCGTGGCGCATATATTTTTTACTTTAAAATTGCATTGTTCATCGATTGATTCCATATGTAAGGTTTCTGAAACTGTTGAAACATCAACACTAAATGGAAAACAGAACATCTCAAATTCTTTCTCATAATTTACTGGTTCTAAAAAAAATATTCCTCATTCATGACCGCGGACCGCACGTAAGGGCGCTGCGGGCCGCACGCGGGTTGGCCAGGGCTGATTTAAACTAATATTCGATTATTATTTATTTATTAATTTTATTTAATTTAGGCAATCAACAGTTCTACATACATATTTATAGTAAACAAACGGATAAAGTGTATAAACTCAGAACTAATAACAGATTTCATCAAAGTATACAAAGTTAGTAAAGAAAAAAGATTACATATTAAATAAAAACAAATAAGTTTATACATATAAAAATGTTATTTTCATGCATTCGTAAATATTTTTCAATAATCAAAGAATTTTTATTTTATTTTTTAAGAATAGTAAGTTATTGTAAATTGAGCGGGATTAGGACAAGGATGCTTGAAGAGAGGATAAGGAGGGGAAGGGAGATGTACATATTTATTATTATAATGTCTACTAAGTTACATAATACATTTTTAGTGTAAATTTTAAATCGAATAGTTCAATTACCCTAATATGCCCATCACTAATTTTGGTAATACGTCGACAGGCAAAAATATATGGCTCTATTCTTCGGGATACCTTTGTGTACCCGAAATATGTAGCTGTTTTTTACTCCTTCGGGTTAGAATTAAGTCGGGATTCTATTTTAAACGATCCTGGGATAAATGCGAAGTTAGGGGCGGAGCATTTCTGCAGGACGAGAAAGTATTATTATTATTATTCGTACGCTTTTTGGGCCAAGGATCTAAGGACGTCTTGTGTCGGGCTCTTAAACCGCTCCGGGCCACAGCGGAGGGTCCTGCGAATTTTGTAACGACCCTTAAAAGGAGTTACATAGCTGTGGGCCCGTGGGACCACAATATTCGAGTAAGCTTGAAAGATTTATAGGGTAACCATCATTTTTATCATCATCATTTCCTTATACGCATGAGATGTTGTTAAGTGAATATATTACACGGAACACCGATCCTAGCGAAACAGTGAAAACTCGTTGATGCGAAATAGACTTGAGAGTCAAACAAACAAACAAAACCATCACGCCGTTTCGTAGGCAGAGAGGATAGAACGCCATATCACTCTGTCGTTGTATACAGATTTTGCTCCTTTACATTCATTAATATTCTCATGCACGCACGCCGATTATTCCTACTCTTGACATGTCCATCTTCAAGTATTTGACGAACTTGATCGTGCCACGTCTTTGTCGGTCTTCCTCGTTTTCTGCATCCATCAATATTAGCATCGCAGATCCTTATAGCCTTTCTTTTAAAAGCGTCCGTTAAAACCGTTATGCGTCTGTTGTCAAACAAAACAAAATGGCTGCCAGCAGAGTGAAGTTTCAAACAACGCTTCCGTTCTATGAAATATAGCTATAGGGCTTTTCTATAGCTTGGCGCATTATTACTCTGAGATAAATACAAACAAGTCCAGTATACCATGCATTGAAACTCGTAAAAAATGACCCCCAAAATCACAGTGTTGAATTAGATGGAGAGGTTCTTGAGAATGTTGAAAGCATAAAATATCTAGGAGTTTGGATTGATTCTAAATTATCTTTTTAAAAAAATGCAGACTATACGAGTAAGAAAATCGCAAAGAAGGTATCCCTGTTAGGAAGGATAAGGAATAAATTAGACATTAAAACCTCTCTGCTGATATTTAAAAGTATTATCGTTCCCCACATTGATTATTTCTCCAGTATTTTATATTTAAGTAATGAAGGAGATCTAAAGAGACTCCAAATAATACAAAACAAAGCAATGAGGATAATATTAAGATGTGGGAGACGAACAAAAGTTAAGAAAATGATTCAACTTCTAGATATCACGACAATTGATCAAAGAATCAAATTCAATGTTGCTAATGAAATAAACAAAATTATTAAAGGAATAGTTCCGGGATATTTTCAAAATCAACTAAAAAATAATGAGTTCTTTCATAGAAACCATGCGACAAGAGGATCTAGAATATAAGACTGGAAAAGAAATCAAAAGCAATGTCCCAGAACTGCCTTATGTACAAGGGAATACAATTATTTGAGGAAATGCCAGAAAGCATAAAAAATGAAATAAATGTAAATATATTTAAAATTAAATGTAAAAAGTATATATGAGAAAAATATTAGGTAATATATAGTGTAAATAGTGAATATAATTAATGAAAATGTACATATGAAACCGTGAATATTATAAATTAGGATATTAAGTGTATAATAGTGATAAATAATGCTAGAATAAGTATAGATGTAAATATTGTGTTGTAAATATATATTAGACTATGTTAATCACAGAACTAAATTAAATAAATAATAAAAAATAAAAAAATAAAATATTTGGTAAATCATAAAAACGCTAATTAACAGACTTTTTACAATAAAAAACAGTGGTATTCTATGGCGTAATTATGGTGTTCTATCTTCTCTGTCTACCCCTACGAGGAAACGGCATGAATGTTTGTTTATGTTTTTTATGAAATAATCAAATTAAATCAAATCATGGTCACCTTCAATGGGTAATTTCAGAGATACCTTTTAGAAAGCAGGGTTATTTTTTAATGTACGAGTATCTAACAACATTAATGGGCCTGTGATTTGCAATGATTATACCAAATAATAAATTTCCCGCTAACTCTGAGGACTAATTTAATGGCGGCCGTTATAAAATGACGGTTATTCATAATTTTATATGTCTCCCACGAAACTAATACTATAAGAAACATTATGATGTCGGTAATAACGTTATTAATTGAGAGTTTTATCTTCATAATCATCATCATTCCATGTCGCTCTCTAGTAAGAGCATATATTGACAAGCCTCCAGAGATATCAGTCGGCTGTCAGCTCTGTTCATCCTCCCAAGTCAGGTTTGCGACCCGAAGTTCTATCATGAAATACCAGCGAACACGGACGTCCAGGACTTTGAGAACCTGATGCCTCGTAAAGTAGGAGAGCCCGGTTAAGACTTTCAAAACCATCCGCAGTATATGGCCCAGCCAGCCATATCGCCATCGTTTGATAAAAGTTGTCACCGAAGTTTGCTGCGTCCGTTAATTACTTAATTTCTTACATAGTCAAACCCTCGCACACCCAAGATTCTTCCGATACACCTATTCTCAAAACTCAGTATTTTACTGTTATGGGCCATTGTGAGGTGCATCCGTAGAGGAGAATAGGTGTTATGCAGGCATTATATAGGCGGCATATGGTTATTACTGAGTAAATATCCGATCATCATGCTATTTCTAGCGGCATTCCCAGTTCTTTTTAAAAACTGCCATTTTCCGTTACACGTTTTCCCATGAATTTGAAAATCTGGAATTCTTCCGGGTTTTCGTAGATCTCTTCGCCACAAAAACAGCGTGGGATGAAGATGAATTGGTATGGTTTAGCGCGAAGTCTCACATGTTTATCGTGTTATAAATATGTAGGGTTTATAGTCCATAATCGATGACACACGCGTGCTAAAACGTTTCACTTGAAATAGTGTGATGACAGAAGAAAGCAATGTTAACATTTTCTATAGAATTCAAAACAACATTATAATGCAACTCTAATATTATTACACATAAATCGGGAGCATCATTCATCGTCCCTACCATAAAGAAATGAACTGCAAAGGAACGTAGTGTAAAAATAGACCACAGAACACAATTAAAGTCAGTCAGCCCAACAAGTTCAGTTCAGTCAGTCAGTCCAGCTCGACGATGTCACTCAGCTCTGCATGTAGTTCAAGTGCAGTCTCTTCAACTGATCATCGACGTAATACTCGCGCAATACACTTCTCTATTTATTCGCCATGTAATAAATAACCATCGAACAGCATCCTCGTCTCTTCTCTCAATCTCTAACTGTGGTAAGAGCTCCAACCAACCCTCAACAACCAAAATTCTACAAATAGATTGCATGCCATTATTTTATTGCCCTTGTTTGTCTTTACTACATACTTTTATGTTCTTTTTGTTCAGTTTTTTGTATAAATGTTTCTTTATATAACTGTTATAATTGGCCTAGGCCGTATATATAATAAATAAAAAATAACTGAATAAACAAATCAATTTGACAATGTAGTGTTTAAATGATATTAAAACAAGTAAAACAACTCATTTTTAAAAATAGGAGATAGATTATAACGGGTTTTGCAGCTAATGAACGTATTTAAATTCAGGTATTTGATAGTTGATAATATTAACATATTGAAGCTAGATTACCAGTCGTCTTGCAGCTACAAAGCGCACGAAATATGTAAATCAATTCGGTTACGCAAATCAATTATGGTTTTGTCCCATTTCCACCCGAATGTTGCTTTTATTTTAAACGCAGAAAGATGGATAGTGTTAATTAGAGTAGTTTTATGATTTTAACTCTTTTTAGAATTTTTTTGAGTTTAGTCGTTTTCGTCCTAAAGGTGCGAATTGACCAATAAATAAATAACCCTTTCCGATGCAACAGGCGAACGGCACGTATAAATTGAATTGCCTCACCCCAAGAGCTTTTCAGACTATCGTTCTTCACTTCCCCGCGACATTTAACATGTGGGACGACGATCAGCTATTCGAAATTCGAAGCCGCAGTGCGTACACATGCCCTGCACATACGTAATATTGGGGTCACCGCGCACCGCACGCCGCGCGCTGCGCGAACTGCATAAAATGCACATTGCACATTCGTCACTCCACTTTGACAACATAATTAATGCTCCGAGTGGCAGCGAATGCAAATTCACTCTGCGTTATGCATTATACGCCGCTAATCAATTAGACAAACAACTTACTAATTCTATTTGCAGCGGGAATCAAATAAATGAGACAATTATATCTAGGCTATACAGACAGAATGCATTAAGTCAACTGTCTTTGTATATTTCAAATGTTTTTTTATTATAGGTGCAAGATGTTTATTTCAAATTTTATGATGAACCTAGAATAAAGATTACTTTTTCAAATTTAAAAAAAAAAATGGGGAGAAATAATACGTTGAAAGAATAAAAAAGCTTTAAATGCGATTATCTCGGAACTTGTTTTTATGACTTAATGCATTCTGTCAGTAAAACCTCGATATTATAAATATTTTGAGTGTATCCAAATGTTTGTAGACGGGCTGGATTTCCTCCCTAGGAAGTTTTTTAGATCTAAATTTGTTGCAACAGAGAGGCAAAACATTTTTGAGAAGGGAATATGGACCTCTGGGGAGGAAATCCAACCTCTCTAAATACATTTGGACATACTCAAAACTTTATTGATTCAACATTAGTTACCAGTTACCAATTATGGTATAAGAGGCATAAAAATTTAAAAGTGTTTTCAGGCGTTCATCTAGATGAATCTCACTCACATTAACAATATTTTTAGTTTGTCCAAATTTTTGTAGACAAGGACTGGATTCAACTCCCTGGGGAGCTGTTAACATCAAAATATTATAACAGAGATGAATAACATTTAAGGGAAGGTAATATAGAAGTCTAGGCATCTACAGGGTTTATGACCAGTCATTGGTTGGTTAAAGTGACAAAACATTCACCATTCTGCCCATATTTAAACATCTATATTTCTTCAATTCTTTCATCTGTTGATGTTTGTGAAGTTAAAGAGCTAAAACCTTTATTTATGCGGGGGGCCACTTAAACCAGCCAATGACAGGTTATAAGCCCTGTAGATGCCTCGACATTCTATATTACCTTCTCTTAAATGTTCTTTATCTCTGTTATAATTCACTCACATTAGTAAAGGTTTCAGCTCTTTTTAGATGCTGTAAAATCCTAAAACATGACTCCCTTTTTATAAATAACTCAAGTGAAATTGTTACATTGTTTCAACAAACGAAGGAGTTGAGAGAATAAAGATGTTGAAACATAGGTAAAATAGTGAATATTACGCAGTACGCTAAGTAGCTTAAATCAGCCAATTTAACTAAATTTTAAAGTGCGTCTTATGCTTCAGTGCGTCTTATCGGTATGTGTTTTACGTGGGTTACTCAATAATGGTGATTTTAAAGTCACCTAGTTGTAGAAATTGCCCCACGATATGATAAAAAAAGATTTTGGGAAGAATTAGAAGATTTGTTGATAAATAATCATATCGTGGTAATGACTACAACTAGGTAACTTTAAAGCGGACGATAAGATACATCGGACCATAAGACACACCCCAAATTTTATCTATAATTATCCTGAAAAAAAAGCATATAATCTTCACATTCGTTTGAAATGCCCTAACAAGGCGAAACAATTGTCATGATTTTTTTTTTATATTTGTAAAAACAAAATAAATTGTTAAGTAGACTCAGATCATAAATAATAACAAAAAATAACAAGACCTATAATGGGTTTCAAATAGGAACAAAAATATTTAAAAAAACCAAACGTACAGTTCGCTAGGGGTGAAAGGAAGTGGATGGGAAAATAGAGAAGGAAGAGAAGAAAAAGAAATAGAAAGTAAAAATAAAACAATGAAAAAAGGAATAAAAATGTAAATAAATGTACACATACAACATACATACGTACACATACATACATACATAAACACACATGAACAAGCATATATACAGGGTGTTCATTAAACCCTGTCATATCCGAAACCACGATGATCAGTATGAGCAAGAAGACATATTGGCAAATTAAAATATTTTATTAGAACGATTTTTTTTTACAAACATATCAAAAAAGCAAATGGTTGCTTACTTTTGTAGTGGTGAAACGAGGAGGGTGGAAGGGGGAGTCTGATACTGCGCCGCGTTCCCCTCACTTCTCCCCTGCAGAAGTAAGCAACCATTTGTTTTATTGAATATTTTATTTTTTAAACTTTTCTTTGTTCTAAATATTTTTTGAATATGCTGATATGTCTTCTTGCCCATACTGATCATCGTGGTTTCGGATGTGACAGGGTTTAAAAAACACCCTGTATATACACATACATACACACATGAACATATACGCATACACTAATGCACAAACTTTCGCATACATCTATGTAATTAATAATAAAATAATTTTAAGTTAAAATATGGAGTTATACAAAATAAACTCCAAATTAATCAATACATTGTTATTATTAGATAAGTATAATAATGTGCGCCCAACTTCAAAAAAAAAATTAAAATAATCTTCCTAGGGGTGAAACCCAGTATTTGCCTACAAAAATTTGAAAGAACTCAAAACATTGTTCGTTAAATCGAATTATTAAACGGAGTAAAAATATGGTCGCGTGAGGGGTAAACTTTTGAGCACGTCGTCCGATTGTATTCATAAAGAATATTAATTACGCAAATTTCGCAATCAACATTACATTGAATTCGAAACACAAGTACGATAAAGAGGTCAACGTTTTATTAATGCATTTAAAAAAGAGCTGCCATTTTGACGTGGTAAATGGCGCATCAAATGGACAAACGACTATCATCATTTATGACTATATACAAGGGAGGTATTGACAGTTACAATGTTTATCTATGCGGGCGAAAACATTCGGCGTTTTTTATGCCATTCTCAAGAGTAAATTTATCTGGTTCTATTGATATATATGTATACACTAGATGTCAGTGGCGAGCGGTGAGTTTTTAGATTAGTAAGCTGCGAAAATTCGGATAAAATGTCCATTGCGGTAGTATGGCACATCAAGTGTTATTCACTTTTAAGACTGAAAAAGCACACATAATGATAAAACTGTAATTACTTTTTAATATTATTATAAAATACATAGTTAACTGCCTTAGAACGGGGAAGCTATCCCTAGTTAGGCAGTTTAGATGAACCAACAGCAAAAATTAAAAATATATATGTTTACTTTTACTACTTAATTAATTTGTTGTTTAAATAATTACTTGTAAATTGCTATAATAAATATGTAAAAAATAAATAAATAAAAAAGTAAAAATATCTATTTTATTTTTGATAAATAATATGGAAAAAATGGTGATGGCTAAAATAAAACATTATTTTAAAAATTTAAATAAGAACGAAAAAATAACCTTTAATTTAATTGTCATTGTCTGCATTAAAACATTGTATGACTCATGTATATTTTATTTTGGTTTGGCGAATTTTTGTTTTTCAAAACCCACCAAAAGATTTATACTGATACGCTGATCTTAAGGATTAAAAGGTCAATTTGTAATATTATTTATTTTGCAATAAATTCATTTTCAAACCACCGAACAAGAATTGCCAATTATTATTCTTAGGACGTAATATATTCGTTGTCTCTCTTGAACGGTCTTAAGTCAAACAGTTTTATTTTAAAGAATAATAGTCCTTATAAAGAAGTGTTGAAAGACTAAATTGTATTAAGGAAAGTTGTACAATTTACCAGCAATGGTAACAGTAATTTTTGAATGAATCAAGAATGTTACGCAGTACGTCAACCACTACACTACAAAGAAAACTTTGTTCATTTGTTTAATTGCCTTGTAAAATAAAATAAATATGCTGTTGAGAATACATGTACATAATTATAAGGGATGCTTAAAACGATTGATAATATAATTGTAATCACAATAGAAAATATCGCATACTACGGATACTGATAAAAACATGTGAAATTGATTTAGAAAAATAAATTCATAAATCGGGTTGTGGTCCCGTAGCTAATGTCTCGGACTCACGGCTCAACGATCCGTGGTTCGAATCCTACGCTACCCCAACATGATTACCATTTTCTAGTAGTGAGTTATTTACAACTCGTTGAAAATGGCCCTAAAAATTAAATATTTGGGTAAATCATAAAAACGATAATATTTCTTTTGTAAAAAAAAAATGTGTTTTCAAAATCAGTATGGATTTATTCTGTTTCGAATATCAAAATTTCAAATTGTTATCATTCATAATTTAAAATATAAAAGTGTTAAAAATACGTCTTCACGAAAACGCGTCATGATCGGCATTGACAATCGTGACGTGAAGAATAATATACGACGGTCTGTTTAAACGGTCACAAACCAAGAAAACATATATTATAATAACAAATAAAAATACAATTTTTTACATTAATCAAAAACATATATTTACATTAACGTTTCCCATTACGTTAAAGAAATAAACAATTCAATTTAATTCAACAGGCGCCGTGGCGCAGTTGGTAAGACGGCCATCTGAGAAACTGGCTTCGCGAGTTTGATTCCCGCCAGTTGCAAGAAAAAAATCCAAGCAAGATTTTTTTCTCAATTGGTCTGGGTGTTGGGTGTATTTTTCATTACTTCCTTCCATATTCCCTCTATCCCACCTGCTGACAAGCCTCAAAATAGAGGCTTAGCGGGTTATTCCTTAAAAAAATTAACCGAATCGTGACGTATTAGGGGTGTGGCCAATGCAATGAAGCGTTTTCGCGGGAATCAAAAATTATAAATTAAAAAATATAAACGCTTCTAATAAGAACAAAAAATATTTTTTTTACTCGACATTATTTCGTTAATAAAAAGTGATATTTCCCGATTACTTAAATGTATTTTAATTCTTAGTTGATTTGACTTTTTCCACTCATTATTAGGACGTTCCTCGCTGATTCAGTACGTGTTTGTCTAAAAACAAAGCAATTTATGCGTAATTATTTCTCCAGAGAGACTTACAAGTAGTTCGAGACATGGCCGTCTTCTAGACGCCACTAATGAGTAGTTAATGACTTATTATTTAACACAATACACAATGCAGCCATTGTTAGTAGCAGTAACAGCCAACGGGTAGCGGGGAGTAGCGACTCTATACTAGGACTAGGAGTAATAAGTGGGCGGGTATGGGTGCTAAGAGACGTTAGTAGGTAATATATAGGGTAGATATGGCGAATTGTCATTTTTGCCTTTATACATATTGGCTTAAGGTAGGATTACACTGTTCTCGTGTGTTTAAAAAAAATATTAAAGGAGTTGTATTTATTATTTACATTGCTTATTACGTACAAGGTTTTTAATTCACAAAAGTTCATTTTTCTATTTTTCTTCTTCTTCTTAAGGTATGATTACATTGTTATATCGTGTTGTGTTTTCATTGATCATTCATTATGTTTGCTTAGCTTACTTAACGTGCTTGTGTAGCCGTAAACAGAAACTAGCTAAGGAGACGATTCTAGAAACACATTGTTGTGGTATGTTGTGACGCGTAATAACACCCCTCCGTTACTCTTGCGCAGATTTAAAAATCGTGACGTGCCACAACATACCAAGCAAGAGCAGTGTAATTTTAACCATAAAATAAACCTATACATAAGTGGTACGCGCCAGATAGCTACCCAACACACCATTTCACAACTAGATATAACAAGTTGACCCCCCCTTTACTGAAAGCACTCCCTTCAACTGTCGCATAACTAATATCGTTTTTCTTCTTTTTCACATGTATTTCCTATGTAGAGATTACATGTTTCATTACGATTTCCAATAAATAGTTCACATGAATCCTCGCGATTCCGTGCGTGTGTCAGGGACATTTTATGAAAAAATCCTTTCATAATCCCAGATGAAATAAGTTAAATAATACTCAAGAGAGGATAAAACGCCACACACAAAAATAGCCAGGTCTGCATGTACATATTTTCATGCAGACCTGGCTATTTTTACTAGACATGTTCATTTTCAAGTATTTAAAGGTTCGGCCGAGAAATGTTTTTCTCAGTTTTCATCGTTTTCTGCTTCCATGAGCGTTTGTATCGTTAATCTTTTAACATGTTCTTTCGTTGTCCATTCGCTCTACTTGTCTAAACTAATGCGGCACTTCTTATTTGAGTTTGCTGGTCAATAATGGTTGTCTTAGTTTTGCATGCTACGCTTATTTCGACATTATAAAGTGTAAAATGTCATACCACAAAGCGGAAAATGTTTTCGATAATTTTTTTTTTAATAAATGTTAGTAAATATTTGTATTTAACCTCATACCGACTATTTATGTTTACCTGTTTTGAGACATAGCCGTCTCTTTGTCAGGACACTTACTACACCAATGTTTATATTCCTTTTAAAATGTATATAATTTCTTTAACTTTTTTCTATATAAAGGAAAAAAAATAAACCTGCTAACAAACCGGTTTCGCGGTTTACTGGGTTTTATTATTATTTGTTTAATATTTTCTGTTCATGTATGTATCTTATTAAATAAAATAAACAATCCTCAATATAAATTTGTATCTTATTAAATTTACAATTTTTTTCTGTATCCTTTCTAGGTTGTTACATAATATGTACGTAGATAATGTTTTAAAGATTAGTCGAAATTCTCGTAAATCTTAATTAATATGTCTTTGAGTCCCATATAAAAAGCGTATTTTTTGCATGTCGCGTGTTTTCCAAATGTAAAACTTTAACTAAAAAGCAAGTCAAGTGAAATGGAGCATAGTAAGAGCATGGCGCGTGTCCGTCACGACTCATTATGGCTCATTTACTAAGACTTTTGGGTTCCAGAGCTCCATTATGCCCCGTTACGACGCTGTCAATCCGTCCGTTGCGCACTGAACGAATATGAAAAAGTGAAGTTCAAGCAAGCGCTTCTTGTAAAAATGAAGAAAAAGCTGAAATTAATAAATGGTATTAAATAATAATAAATTCGTCAACGTGAAGGGCATAGAATTAAAAATAGTCCAGAAACCGCATACGCACATCAAACAGAAGGCGACTAAACTACTCATAAATAAGTAGGTTAACGTTTTGATCATTAGTTTCTTTGTAGACGTCGCTCAGTACGCAACTCCTGATTTGAATTCAACTATGCCGTGTTGTGTCTTTTTGAGTGTAGAAATACTGCTAGGATCTTAAAGAAACAGGATGGGATCACATTTCATGAGTAATAAGCAAATGAATGTGTAAGTAGCAAATTTCCTTAAAAAATGAATTATTTTTCTATCTGTCAAATTGTCGAAGAAATCAAAATGGACATTTCGTTAGTGTTGCCAAGGTAGTAATTTTTTTACCCTACTTTCCTCATCTAATGAGAGAACTAATGAAAATTGGACTTCAGATTAAACAACTCTGTGGTGAACATTTGACCGACATTATCTTTAAAACATCAAGTTTTATTCAACATGATATAAAAATATCCGTTTTATGTAAAATTAAATGTGTTTTTTATTTTAAGTTCATTATTTTAATTACTCTTATTAAATGACCCTTTACTTATCTACTCTGTTGTATTGATCAATTTTTCCGCGTGCACAATAAAATTTTAGAGAAATTAACAGATTGCTTTTTTTTGCCTTACATTTGTGTTATGATTATATTTTTTCCTGTTAATATTACGCGACGACCTCACAAATGCGCGCAGTGAAAGTGGGGCATAGTGGGGGGATTTTTGGACGCAGTCCGATGTATTCAAATATGATTTTACGCTCCTTCTGGACTATTCTTAATTCTATGATTTTTACCTTCTCCAACTGTTTCGCAAACATATCATAATAATACTAAGCTTTACTTATAATAAACGCTGATTTTTTGCATATTTTCCCAGAATGCTCAATTTTTATGACATATTTTTTTATAAAATCGGTTTATATTTCCCCAATATAAGGAATTATGAAAAAAAAACATAATTATAATTTGATAGAATTATGTTTGAGTGGATAAATACTCGTATCAAACGCCAGTATGTCCACACAAATTATTTTTTGACATTTGTTGTACAAAATAAAGTTGAAAAAATATGATCATTTTAGTACTATTCAAATTAAAACATGTCGTCTTTATAACAATGAAAACATTCCTTCTTTTCCACATCGCTCCTAAGTGGAGCACGTGGACATCACCAGTTGCCTCCAGGAGACCCTATCGCCAGCCAGCATTTTCGCCTCTTCGCACGTCAATCCAGCGCCCCTTAATTCCGCCGAATGAAGTCGAAAGATCGTCATCGACGGCCTTCCAGGACGGCGTGAGCCCACAGGTTTAAAGAAGAGGCAACTTGAGTTTAGGTTCTCCTGAGACATGCGCAGCACGTGTCCAAGCCAGGTCCTTAAGTCCGTTCTAGGACTTCAATGTTAGTTATAAAATCGAACCACCTTATACCTACCGTAAAACGGGGTTAAATTGCATCACTTTTTAATAACTTTTCAGCTATAATGATTTTTTTCATCGAGGAGATGAGTAGTGTTTTTGACAATAAATGTCATGGTTATATAATATATTTCCTTTACTTTTTTGTGGTTATAAGTTTATTTTGTAGTTTCATATACAAGATATAATTTTTTGAAAAATGATGCAAAGTAAGCCTTAGGGCGGGGTGACATTGCATCACTTTTTTTTCCTTCAGTATCTTAATAGATTCCACATGGACATGGAAATATTAATATTAATATTTTTTGGTAAATTTAGTAAGAAATACTGGTATTATCAAATACATGACAAAATTCAACACGAAACCACTTTACTCACCTTAGAATGATACACACTGTTGAAGATGTGATAAGAATTACCTATAGAAATTATTCATAAAAACTGCACAACCAACCCAAACCGCTAATCGCTCAGTACTAAAGTACCATATTGAATGGAAAATAACCTTAGGTAAGAGTGAAAAGTGACATCCATTGAATATTTGGAGAAACAATGAGTTATTGTTAGTAGCAATGACAACAGGTGTCTCTAAAAACTTTTTTTTTTTGATGCAATGTTACCCTTGATGGTGCAATTTAACTCCGTTTTACGGTACCTAATATTTTTCTTAAGCACTTACTCCCAAAACTCGGAAGTTTGGTGTTCTGAGCTTGGGTAAGGTGCCAAGATTCATACCCATATAAGAGTACTGGCACTATACAAGAGTTGAATAATTGGCATTCCGCTTTGACCGAGTATAGACAAGAGTTTCAGACAACACAAATTATGTTAAAAGTTGCTCCAGCAATTTCTAGGCGGGTTGCGAGCTCTTTGTGCATGCTTCCATCCTCAGTTATGTAAACTCCCAAGTATTTAAAGCTGCCAACTTTCTCAATCCTCTGTCCATTATTATAGAGAGGCTGATAAGGTTTTTGGTATTAATATTAAGACCCAGACGAGTAAAGTTTGAGTTTAAAACAATGAAAACACTGTCAAAAAACTCCGTTTAAATTCGGAAGCTAGTAGGTTCACGTGGACATTGTAATGGATTGTTGTCACACTGGCGTTTAATATTTATCAACTCATTTATCTATTTATTTTTTTCTTGTACACATTCATATTAAATTTATTTTCTCTTGTTTAAAACAACAAGTTTTGGGTTACTCGACAATCAAACAAACAATCCGTTAGCGACAAGATAAAAAAATACCAATGAGTAAAAAAACTATTAAACTCATTGACTTATTAATACACAAAGAAGCACTGATCACTTCACCTTTCTATGAACAGATGATCCGAATACAATGCATTTATATTAAAAGCGCAGTGCCTAACGCACCATTTGGTGTGGATAAGAGTTTAGTGATGATGACGATGAAACATTTCTCGGACCGCAAGTGGTTTTTGGGCCGCGCATTAAACTCCCCTGGAGAGGAGTATGGAGTATGTCATAGTTTGTTTATTGTTAGGTTTACTGGTAGGTTCCGGGTTCCCGTCGGCCGCCATATTGATACAGAGCTGTGTTTACACTGCATGCCCCGTGTGGGAACTCGAAATGTAAACACAATTCAACATGGCGCCGCGCCACGTCGTAGTGATATTTAAACAGTGATGCAAACATCTAACACAATTATTCCACACCAATATACATTAAGTCACAATCCATTAATTCTTGACTGGCCCCTGAAGCATAAGGCTAATCACCTAACCTTCTTTTACCGGATGATAACAGTGGCCCATGCACCATCGTATAAGGACAATATGATGAGTCATAATAAGGGTTTATATATAATATTTTCTTTATATAATTTGCGAAATTCATAATGAAACAGGCAATTTTTGGTCTACATTTCTGATTATCGTAGGCAACTGAAATGACTCAAAATTAGACGGCGGAGAGACTATAACTTCCTCTCACTTCTGTTCCATATACTTCGTAGTCCTAACGCTCCTATATACCTGCGTGAAAAATTTCAACGCTTATCAGTTCATGTGGTTTACCCCTTCGTTCTAATTCTCAAGGCACTCTCTTAATACCCATCCACAATTCCTCTTTCTTCTCTAACTCATATAGTGTCATTTTTCCATTTTCCCATTGAGTCATAGTTTTGGTTTAAGGTCATTTATAAACAAATACGTTTATTTCTATTTTTATATATCTTTTTAATCTTTTTTTTCTATTGAATATGTTCTGTAACTTGAATTATAAAAATAAAACTTTTATTTTATTGGTTGGTTGGAAGAAATTGCCATTTGGCAATAAGCCCGCCAATGTACAAATAACATTATGTACAAAAAGTTAAATAAACAAAAAAACAATAAAAATATCGGCCCATTGAATCGGCCGTTCGGGCTACATCTGAATAATCACTTGTTATAAAATATGAACGGTTATTATTATTTTTTATATTTTTATTACATATGGTACATATGATAGATATACAAACCCTTAACATACTTTGAAAAAACACCTTAAGGTGATTCAAAACGAAAATATCAAACTTATTATTCATAGATGGCGCTTTTATATTTTTTATTGAAAAATGCCATTATTACGTTTATTTTCAATGGAAATTTTACAAAACTTGGTTCGCGGAAACTTTACACTAAATTGATTGAAACAAATACCATAACAATATTATTTAGGTCCTTTTCACAAAATGGTGTACCAAACAAAAAAAAAATCTTATTTTTGTTATTTGTGAGCACGCATATTGTGCAAATAATTAATCATTAAATGGCACATAAAAATTAAAAATCTAGAAAAATGTTTCGTTTTTAAAAAAGACAGGTAGGTTTATCTTTGATCATACGACCCCACTTGCTATTTAATGATGCTCACACTTACACCTAATATCACACAAATACGCCTCTACACTTACTCTCATACAAATACACATAAACATACCCTTTTGTTGTACCACAATTTAATATGTATACTTTTTATTTGGAAACTTCGCTGGTCTGTCTTTAAACCGTATCTTTTTTGTGTTATTAAATCATTGTCGGCTGTTTGTTTATGTAAAATAAATAAATAGGTACGTTGAACAAAAAAAATACAAAATACAAAATACCAAGTTAAAGAGAAAGAACATTTTTTTTTTAATGTTAAAAATAAAAATCCAAAAAACATAATATGTTTTCACAAAAGTATGAAAAAAGTAGATAAAAAAGTAAATAGAAAGCCAAATAAAATAAAAAATCTGTCGAATAGAAACATAACTACTTTAAGCCTAACAAATGTACTACCGTTCATACCGTTCACCATCTTTGAAATAATTAAATAGAGTTGATTTATTTAACTATATTTTATGTTAAAAATATCAGTCTAGTCAACAATATTTTGAATTTGTCCAAATTTTGTAGATAAAGACTAGATTCAACTCCCTGGGGAGCTGTTAACATTAACATATTACAACAGAGATGAAGAACATTTCAGAGAAGGTAATATAGAAGTCTAGGCATTTACAGGCTTTTTTTTTAAACTCAAAGAAATTGAAAAAATAAAATTTTAAGGCGTTGCCTAGTATATAGGTGAAATAATTCAATTACACGAATTTTACCTGTATAAATAATAGTTTCAGCTGTATAACTTCACAAACATCAACAGATGAAAGAATTAAAGGAGTATATATCTTCAAATATGGGCAGAATAGTGAATGTTCCACAGTGCGTAAAGTGGCCACTTAAACCAGCCAATGACAGGTCTTAAGCTCTGTAAATGCCTAGACTTCTATATTACCTTCTATAAAATGTTCTTCATCTTTGTTGTAATATGTTAATAAATCATTAATTCCCAGTAAACTAGATACGCTTGTTGGGTGGCGCGAACCAGCTGCTGTATATACCACCAGGCCTCTGTCTACTGTCTACTGTCTACTGTCTACCAGTCTACCCCCACCATCTGTCTGTCTGCGGTCTGACGTCACCAGGTGTAGTCGCCAAACTATCAGTTTAAATAACCATGCAAGTCTTTCCTTTCTAAAAAATTGCTAACGATTTGACCTGCCCATTATGATTAATTAGTATTGTTTTGAGTTTTACGAAATAATAATCATCGTTTCGCCATCCGCACCCATTGGTGCATAGGGCACTGCATTAGTAAATTGATTGAAGCGTATCTGGATCATTTATGTATTTGGAAAGCAGTTTTTACATATATTGAATACAGAAAATAAGAATATATTTAGACTAAAATTGTGAAAACATTCAAAATTAAATTTCCACAGTGATGTAAGCTATTAAGTGCATTACAAGTATAAAATAAAAGCAATTTAAAAATTGCAAAATGTTAGGCATTTTGCAAATAAAAAATAAAATAAAAATACATGTCTTTAAATATATAACTCTTCTGTACGTGTGATGTCACTGAACTCCTTTTAAACGGCTTTACCGATTTACGTACGGTTTTCAGCGAAATGTAGATCTTCGCGCTGCGCGTGTTTGTAGATATTTAAATCATCAATCTAATCTGTATAAAAAAAAAACGGTGCATAAATATTATATTCATCGACCCTACCAGGGTCGCATTTGACGACAATGCATTTACAAAAAAAAAGAAAGATGTTGTTTTTTTGTGCATAAAAAATATCGTTTGAGAATGTTCACAAACAACATTCGCATTGTGTGGTTTACAATCAGATTCTTTCTTTAAATTCCTTATAAATTCTATCAATTTATCCCTTTTTACTGAATTCTGGCTAATGCTAAAATATTATTAACTGACATTCAATACATTTTTGAAAATCATACTCCTACCTAAAGTGCACCCCTGTTGGCGAGAAGAGCAGAGTTTGACACATAAAAAAATACTTAGGTAGGTACCTACCTTAATTCAGTATTTAAATATGAATTATTTTTAGCGGCCGAGCCAACGTTTAGGCAGGATAACGTCTGTCAGGCTCGCTAGTGTGTATTTTTGTGAATATATAGATACAAATAAAGTAAATAGAAATAAAATAAATTTTGATTTAAAAAATAAGAAAAAAATACAGTTAAGAATATAAAAATTATGAAAAAAAAAAACATATAATAATGAACATACATACATATTAATTGACATCCAATAAATAAACTGGTGTACTGTCTATAAAGAATCTTCTATATTCAATAAAAAAGAGATGAAAAAGTGAAAGATAATGCCTAAATTTGTTGCAACAGAGAGGGAAAACATTTTTCAGAAGGGAATATGGAAGTTTAGGCACTTACAGGGCTAATGACGTGTTATGTTCAAATATGGGCAGAATGGTGAATGTTACACAGTGTGTAAAGTGGCCACTTAAACCAGCCATTGACAGGTCATAAGCCCTGTAGATGCCTAGACTTCTATATTACCTTCTCTTAAATGTTCTTCATCTCTGTTGTAATATGTTAACTAAGTATCGGTTAAAAGGGTGATTTTGCAATGCACTATTTTAATGTTTGATCATCACTTAATCATCTTTCATAAATGTATTAGATGATCAAGATACCTTGCAATCAGAGTACAAATTCAGTGCCCTTTGCACAGTTAGATGAGGATAAGGTAATGATGATGACTTTTCCATAAAAATTTAACACGCATTGAATGATTCCACCTGCCATCATTTTGTCTCGCCATGTGTCCTGCCTACTACCATTTTAATTTCGCTGCACGATCCATGATATCCACGACTCCGGCTCAGCGCCTTATTTCTCCATTTCTTACTCTGTCTCTTAGACATACACCGAGCATCTTTATTTCCATGGAGCGTTGCGTACATTTTAATTTCTGGCTGCGTTTTTGTGTTATAGACATGGTTTCTAGTCCGTATGATGGCAGGTGAACACCTAGAATAATAAAGTGGAGACCATGGGCAAACAAAAGAAGTGTTAGAAGGCTACAGAAAAGATAGGTCGACGACATTGCCTCTATTACCGGCAAAACGTGGATGAAGAAAGCGGGTTAAAGGAAGGAATGGAGACGTTTGGAAGAGGCATTTATCCAACAGTGTGGAAAATAAGGCTGAAGAAGAAGAAGATTGAATGATTTATTTCAATATTTGTTTCGGGAGCTTACAAAAACAAAACATAAAATATCACATTATATTTTTAAGGGCAATGAAGTATGCAGAAGGGTAAATTCATTTGTGTAGGGTCGTGCCGGTATGACAGAAGTCTTCAATGCAAATAGACACATGACATATTATAATATTACATAGGAGAGACGAGATACATAGGGAACAGCTGTTATACGAGGGGCAAAGGGGACCAGGCGGCACCCTGGCGCCACCTTTGGCTTAGTCTGGATACTCAAAATTTTGTGGGTTATTTTTTTATTAAAATACGTGCACAAAAATCCATAATTAAAAACACCAAAGCAATTATGCGCTAAAACAATACTCGCTTACCGATCCAAAAACTATTCTTACTCAAATAAAAGACATGACCCCTACAATACATCACATACAATAAAGATAATAAAAAGCTTTGTACTTACAGCCAATCTGCCAAACAAAATGTTTTTTTTACCCTTGAAAATAGACGCACTGTATCTGAATTCTGCTATTTACATAAATTATTAAATAATAAAGTAGACTCTTTTAACCTACTCTAAAAAAATTATCTCAGTGTCCCCTTTCGCGTGACAAGAAATAAGTATTTGTTCCATCTGCCAGTCTGTAGCACTAACTATGCACAACAATCTTTTCTCTATCGTTCTTGCTCTAACTAAAATGCTTTTTTTTCATGCATTGATATGTTTTACATGCCCCTTAATTTATTTAAAAATAAATTAAGACTCCTTGTTTCTGGCTGCGATACGATCCCACTTACTATTTAATGATGCTCACACTTACACACACCTGAACACTTACTCCTACACTAATACACATAAACACACATCTACACTTTATCTCATACAAATACACATAAATACACCCTTTTGTTGTAACACAATTTAATAACATGTATGATTCTTATTTAGAAACTTTGCTGGTCTGTCTATAAACTGTATTTTTTAAAATTTTACTGTATCATTCTCAACTGTTTGTTTCTTTAATAAATCATTTAAAATTCTTCTTTTACAAAGAGTTGACATTTTTAGTGTACATAATAAATTATCATAATCATTTTTTTCAGTTTGTATATTAAATTTGTAATTCATGAATCTAATCTTATGCTCATAGAATTAAGAATAGTTTAGGAACCACATATGCACGTCAAACAGAAGGCGACTCAACTACTCATAAATGAGTAGGTTTACGTTTTGACCCGTTAGTTTCTTTGTAGACGTCGCTCAGTACGCAACTCCTGATTTGAATTGAACGTGTTGTGTCCTTTTAAATTATAGAAAAACTGCTAGGATCTTAAAGAAACAGGATGCAATTACATTTCATGTGGAATTAGCAAATGAATGTGTAAATAACAAATGCATTATTTAAAAATTGAATTATTTTTCCATCTGTCAGATTGTCGAAGAAACAAAATGGAAATTTCGTTAGTGTTTCCAGGGTAGTAAATTTTTTTACCCTACTTTGCTCATCTCATGAGAGAATTAATGAAAATTGGATCTCGGATTAAACAAATCTGTGGTAGACATTTGACCGACATTATCTTCAAAACATCAAATATTATTCAACATGATATAAAAATATCCGTTTTATGTAAAATAATATTGGTTTTATATTTTAAGTTTAAAGCTCATTAATTCAATTACTCTTATTAAATGACCCTTTACTTATCTACTCTGTTGTGTCAATCAATATTTCCGGGTGCACAATAAAATGTAAGATAAATTAAAAGATCGGTTTTTTTTACATTGCGTGTTATGATTTTTTTTCTCCCATCAAGCAACATTACGCTGCGACCTCACGAATGCGCGCAGTCAAAGTAGGGCATAGTTGGGGAATTGCTGGGACACAGTCCGATGTATTCGAATATGATTCTACGCTTCTTCTGGACTATTTTTAATTCTAGGCTTATGCTACTAATAATTGGCAAAAAAAATATTTTTTTACTGGACAGTATTTTATAGACCTTTATAACTTTAAAAATGTTTTTTAAAAAAGTGGTATTTCCCTCTTATACTTTTGGCAGATCTGCGCGTAATTTTAGAGCACGTTCGCAGCAACGCGACCCGTAATTTGGCGCCGCTCCGTCCCTTGGCGTTCTATCCTCCCGCGCCCTGCCAAGTATGCGTGTGTGACGAGCAGCGAGGCATGTGGCGTGGGCGGCCATGACATTTGTTGAGGATGGCGCCGTTGCCGCCTAAATACCAACTTTGTATGACCGAGTGACGGCGCACAGTATTTCGTTTCGAACATGATTATGGAATTGCACGATAAAGGAATTTACCTTTTAGTGACTTGTATGCAGGCGTCGGAGTTAGAAAATTTTCTAAATACTGATAGGTAATAATAATCTCATTAATTTGAAATGAATCGGGTTGTGGTACCGTCGCTAGTGTCTTGGATTCACGGCTTAAAAGTCTATAATAGGAGCGAAGGTTTTCACGGTCACTGTAATCAATATCTCTTTTTTGGGTGATACCGCGTGTGTTGGATTTGTTTCGACGTTTTGGCTACCATTGCAGGAGCTATCATCAGGACATAGGACAAACAGGGCGCACAGCAAATAAAAGGATTGACGAACACAAAAAAGCGTGTAAACTTGGGCATCCTGTCAAATCTGAAATAGCGGAACACTTTATAGACACTGGACATTTTTTCTCATTAGAACCGAAAATTTTGCATAAACCCAGTAATTACAGTGCACGAATGATAAAAGAGGCAATTGAAATACACAGACACCTAAATAACATAAACAAAGACGACGGGCTGAAATTAAACTGAACATGGTTCCCAGCACTACATACTACAAAAATGTGCCTACTGCCGACTGCGACACGGTACAAATTACTAGTAATTAAACACAATTTTTTCACTTTTTTCTACAAAACACTCGGTTTACTCTGAAGATGGCTCCTTAGCTCCCAAAAAATAAACATATTGATAAAAGTCCGTAGTTCGAATCCCACTCTACTGGTTCCTGTTTTCTAATAGTGAGTTATTTACAACTCGTTAAGAACGGCCCTCAAAATGAAATATTTGGGTAAATTATAAGAACGCAATTATTTATTTTTCCTTAAAAAATTTTTTAAAAAAGAGTTTTTTTTTACGAAAAAGAAATTTTAGCATACTTATAATTTATCAAAATATTTCAATTTTGGTGGGCTTTTTTTAACGAGTTGTAAATAACTCACTATTAAAAAATGGAAATCAAGTTGGGGTAGAATGGGGTTTAAACCTCGGACCTCTGGCCTGTGAGTTCACAACACTTGCCACGGAACCACAGCCTGATTAAAAAACCATCATTAATTTTAAATTTATAAAAAAGGCTTTAATGGATATGGACTTTTGTAACTGATTTTGATACAAATAAACACAGTTTTTGCAACAATTTGTGCTTTATTTAAAAACGTAGTTGCTTATTTTTTGCCTTGCTTTTATATACAGGGCTTATATTTACTGCAAAAAGTATGTTTTTTCTAATTAATCTGGCTGTGTGTGAGGATCTGGTGGGATAGTCGACTGTGACTTCTCCGCATTTGCTTTACGAAGAGGACACCACAGAAAACTCATTCAAGAGAAGCCGGACTATTGATTCATAAGCAGACTTTTCGTTCTACTTTGACAGTGCTAGGCATTTTGTGTCCTATTTTTATTTATTACAAAAATAACCTGTTCAATTCAATTCATTTATTTTAAATATGACATATACATCACGAAAATATATTCAATACGTACATATTATAAAAAAGAAAAAAAAATAAACAAAAGAGACTCATGTCAAAGTAGTAGAAGAATCCTGCTCTGGAAAACCCCTTCGGATACATGGAACAGATCAATATCCAGAGCGATGTTGTTCGGCAAAGCGGTAGCCCTTCCAACAGGCATAACCATAGGCAGGTTGGTCCTGAATATCGGAATATGAAACAATCTATGCTGACGCTGTCTTAGGTAATTATCAGGAACATACAAACCAATGCTCATCATAATTTCAGAATTATCGATCATACCGCGCAACAATCGATAAAAATGTGTAGTCAAATACACATTCCTTCTAGTCTCTAAACTGTTGTAGCCAAACATACCCTGGAGAAACTCGGTCGGGTAGAGCCAAGGATAAAACCCGCACTCTCTCATGTAGAGATATCTCAGAAACTTCTTTTGGATTTTCTCTATCATAAGAGAGTACTTCAGTTCATGTGGCCCCCAAATCATCGAGCCACTCTCGAGTCTACTTCGCACCAAGGAGTTGTAAAGAGTTCACTGTACGCGGGTATTTTCGAAAACCCTGGCTGTACGCAGAACAAATCCTAACATCTTCAATGCATTACCACTGATTGTCTCTATGTGTTCATGAAATGTCAGAGTGCTCACAAATCTAACGCCCAGATCCTTAACATTCGATGTTCGTATCAGATTCTGGTCATTCATTTTGTAGCGAAAAAAAACTTTTTTACCATTTATGTTCATAATGTAGCCGTGAGGAAGAGTGCAAATATGCAACAAATGCCACTTACTATGATTTACCAAAAAACAGTGAAAGGGGCAGCGAAAGTAGATAAATTTAATTAAAATTGCAGTTATTGTCGAAAAATTTTTTTTTTTAATATTTGCAAAACCAAAAAGAAGATCAATGGTCATCAATACAGCTTTTGGGTATGTAAAAATAGTGCTTTGACTGTTTCCTGTGACGTTTTGTTTTTTTTTTACATAAAACTACCAAATGTATAAAAATTTATTATGCGTAGAATAATTTCAATTAATTGTACTATAAAAATATAGTACACGCCTTCCAGAAAAACCTCCATTTTATTCGGAACCAAGAACAAACATATTAAATAAGAGAATAAAAATTGTTCCCCCAAAAAATATTTATGCTTTCTGATGCACCATGGAGTCAAGACTTGTATTAGTCATTCATATTGAGAATAATTTTGTCTCGTTAATTATACGGAAATATCTCTGACGTCATCGTTCAAGAATTTAAAAGTGAATCAAGCGTCTAGTGTATGAAACGAAATACTGTGCGGCGTTAACTTTGATATACTTAGGTATTTAATTATTTTTTATTTAAACGAGTGTACCTACTACCTACATATTATTAAACTAAACAAACAATAGTTTTTATAAGTCAATATCAGGTACATGTATGTATATTTCATAATAAAATAACAATTTTACATGAAACGCATACAAAATATAAAAACAATTGTAACGGAAATTGTAAAAAAGTCCAAATACATTTTCCAATGTGAAATATAGAAATTACATTAATTTATTACAAAATGTAAAAACCAAGTTATAAAATAAAATTAACAATTAAGAAAATTTATTGACAGAATCAAGAAAGGGGTGCTGCGTTGGTTTGGACATGTAGAGCGAATGGACAGCAAAAGAACGGCTAAAAGGATCTACGATGCAAATGTTGATGGATGCAGAAAACGAGGAAGACCGAGGAAGACATGGCACGATCATGTCCATCAAATACTTGAAGATGGACATGTCAAAATTAGGAATAATCGGCGTGCGTGCATGAGAAGATGTATGAATGTAGAGGAAGCGAGGTCTGTATGCCAAGATAGAGTGTTATGGCGTTCTATCCTCTCTGTCTACCCCTACGGGGAAACGGCGTGATGGTTTGTTGTTTGTAAATGATCCCACGAATAAAAATACTTTTTTAAAATTTGTTGCAACAGAGATGGATAATATTTTTGAGAAGAGGGTATGGAAGTCTAGGCATTTACATGGCTTTTGACCTGTCATTGGCTGGTTTAAGTGGCCACTTTACACACTGTGTAACATTCAGCATTCTGCCCATGTTTTACACAACCACATTTCCTCAACTCTTCCATCTGTTGACTTTTGTGAAGTAAAAGAGCTGAAACCTTTATAATGTGGGTGAGATTCATCCGGCTGAACCAATTCGCCTACTAGGCAACGCCTGAAAACAATTTTCCTTTTTTTATGCTTCTTTTTTTACCAAGTAGTTAATTTAACAATAATTTGAGTATGTACAAATGCTTGCAGACTGGCTGGATTTTCTCCTATAATAAGAAACATGGGCAATATGGTGAATGTTACACAGTGTGTAAAGTGGCCACTTAAATCAGCCAATGACAGGTCATAAGTCCTGTAAATGCCTAGACTTATATATTTCCATCTCAAAAATGGTTTCCATCTCTGCTGCAACAAATTTAAATATGAATCCCTAGGGAGGAAATTCAGTCAGTCTGCAAGCATATGGACATATTCAAAACATTGTTAAAAAAATACTTTTTTTTTTTATCAAAACATTTTATTTATTTATTTAATTCATAAAAATACATACATATTACTCAAAAATACAATAATAACGTATGACTCATGACAACATAAAATATTTTTGCCAAGTCACCATTTGTGATAATCTCAAATAAATATTAAAAAATCTTTGTAACAGATTTCAAATTAAAAATTCAATTTCACGTTTATTTACGGTTGTATTGTGATCATGTAATCTACGAATGTATTGTTATTACACAGCCTTCACAAATCAATGGAAAAATAACAATTCAAAACACGCCTTTGTGCAACATTAAATATATTTTTTGTCTATGTGATCTTAACAATATCTATGCAATTTCGTTCAACACCCTGTTTCGAAATTTATTATTTATTAAATGAATATTGTCTATGACCGGGCGGTTGAAGTAATATACAGGTGACTGGATCTGAACCCGCCAAATAAAATTCGCAAATAGAGGAGGTTATTTGCTAATTATTGGATCTTACATTCCCTAAATAAAGTTTTATTGTTGAGGAGATTTGAAATTTTTTATACTTTATTGAGATTTTTCCAATATTTGACATTCAAGCATTCAGAATTTTTAGTTTTTTCATTATATTAGTATTTTTCAATTATTTGTTGGTAGTCATAAACATATGTTTCTCATTTAATAACATATATACAAAAATCAAAAATGTTACCTGTGTCGATATTCGCTAATAAGCGGAATGGGGAATGTTGTAGTACGTAAAGTGGCCACTTAACCCAGCCAATGACAGGTCATAAGCCCTGTAAACGTTCGAATATCCATAATCCTGAATTTGAAAAAATTCTACCTCATCTCTGTAGGGATATTAATAAAAATAAACATATGTGATTAAAATACGCCGGAACTTCCCTCAAACTAGGGTTAAAAAATAAGATACTACGCTTTAAAAAAAATACTTAAAAACAAAACATAACATAAGCAAGTATGCTTTCTTATTTTCTCCAAACTATTGTAGCCAAGCATTCCCAGTATGAAGTCAGACGGGTACAACCGCGGATATTATCCGCACTCCCTTAAGTAAAGATACCTCAGAAGTTTCTTCTGAACCATCTCCAGCATAACAGAGTACTTCAATTCGTGGGGCGCCCAGATCAGAGATCCACACTCAAGTCTGCTTCGCACCAATGAGTTATACAGAAGCCTAAGACCACGAGTATCCAAGAACACCTTAGCTGTTCGGAGAACAAATCCTAACATCTTGCGCGCACTGTCATCTGTCACAGACAGTGGGTATGAATTTCAGTTTAGCATCAAACATAACTCTCAGGTCTTTGACAATGGCAGTTCGCTTAAGTGAACACACTCCAAAAATAGGTTTTAATGCCCTTGTATATGACAAAACATAATATTTAGAAACATTATAATTTAGTTGGTTCTGAGTTCCCCAATCAAATATATTATTTTTATCAGACTGGAAAAGGCGGCAATTGTCCAATATGGGAGAAAGTAGTCGCTTGTGATGGACAATACATTCAATGACATGTTATTTACTAATTTTAAACAATAATGTATTTATTTTTCCGAAATACAGCGATAACTTATTCAAATCCCAATGATTATTAATAGAAATGGTCGTAACTTATGATTAAACGTCCAAAAATAAGAAAAATGTGTGTTTTCTACAGACAATCGTAATAATTATTTCATGTGCCTCAATAATTGTTACACTTATCGGAAACACAGCTCATTGAACTGTAGATATACATTAAATATAATATTATTTGATGCATCATTATTATAATTGAGTAGACAAAGACACATCAAGCGTCATATTAAACAATCAATGAGAACGATACGGTAACTGCAAAATTCATATTTAAAAAAGTATCGAAATATTTATTATTTACCCAAATATTTAATTTTCGGAGCTATTTTCGACAAATTGTAAATAACTGCGCCGGATAAAAGAGCGGGGTTCGAACCTTGGATCTGTGAGCCGGCGACATCTTTTTTTTATTCCTTCATTTTCCTTTAAAAACTAGTGTCGAATATTTTGTTTTATTAAGATAAACAATTGTCAGCAGTTTTTACAAACAGCCTCTAGGTGAACGGAGATATTCTGAATCAGGTAGAAGAATTTGTGTACCTTGAAAGTATGTTTACTAGGGACGGAAAGGAGGGTGAGTGCCGGGAACAGGGTGAATACTGCACTGAAATCTACTTTGGCAAACAAATGTTTATCGCAGGAGGCTAAACTAGCAGTTCACAACGAGTCTTCACCAGTCTGAAGATGCCTATTAGAGGATAAAAGCGCTAATTGGTCAAAATAAATAAGTGGAGGTGTACCAAGTATTTTTTTAAATTAATAACTTTTATGTAAATATAAGTTATTACATCATTACAATGGAATTCCATCAAGAATTGTCAATAAATAATTTAAATGAAGTAAAGATTTACTCACTTTGGAGTTATGATGGCTTCACCAGTCTGAAGATGCCCATTAGAGGGTGAAAGCGCTAATTGGTCAAAATAAATAAGTGAAAGTGTTCCAAGTATTTTTTTAATTAATAACTTATATGTAAATATAAGTTATTACATGATTACAATGGAATTCCATCAAGAATTGTCAATAAATAATTTAAATGAAGTAAAGATTTACTCACTTTAGAGTTATGATGGTTGTCTTGGGAAATAACATATCAGATGTTGTGTCCACATATCGATTGCATGATAAAATCAATTAATTGTCATTGATTTGTCGACGAAAACAAATCAATCGTGCTGCGGAATGTCAGATTCACATCGTAGATTGTCAATTCACCAAATTACATAGTTATTCGAGAGATGACTTGCACTGATAGTTTGGAAGAGCTCACCAAATGACGAAACCAGTTTTCTAGTTTAATTAATAGTCTCATGACCCCGAGTACCTAGTACCTAGTGGCCGCTTTACAAGGATCAGAAGACTTAACAAGAAATTGACCTGGCGTTTGAAAATAATTTTATTTTATAAAGTTTATATTTGAAGCACTTGTGGTTATTCATTATTTATTTATTTTATTTATTTATTTTATTTTATTATTTTTTCACGCCCATAAGGCTTTTACATACATGAAAGTTTTACAAAATATAAGCATATAAACAAAATTAAATTTAAAAAATACAATATAAAGCAACAAAAGATAGAACAGTGTTAAGAAGTAAAGTTGGTATAAAAAAAAGAAGATGAGTTTATAAACAACATAGATTAAAAAAAAAAACACAATATAAAGAAATAAAATATAGAAACAGTGTTAAGAAGTATAGTTGGTATAAAAATAAAAATATGAGTGTATTAACAACATAAATTTTTTAAAAATACAAGTTTTTTAACAAAACTATTATTTTATAGGTTGGTTGGAAGAAATTGCCATTTGGCAATAAGCCCGCCAATGTACAATGTGAATTTTGTTTTAATAATTAAAAACAAATTTTGGTTTTTGGCTCTCCTGAACATTCAACTTTTTTGAGTTATGACTATTTTATCGGAATAAATAAAAGATATGTTGTTTTGTTGTTGTTTATTGTTGTTTTCATTATAGTATAATAAATAAAACTACTTTGTTTTAAACCACAAATTTTTATTTTCCACTGACCGGTTTCAAAGCAAACAAGCTTCTTCACGATAAAACATGATAAAAATAAAAAAGGAATCAATTCATTAGTTACGTAAACCGGTCGGTGGAAAATAAAAATTAGTGGTTAAAAACAAAGTTGTTTTATTTATTTTATTTATAATTTTACTTTAATCAGATTTACGGTCTTAACCAATAAGGAAGTCCAGTGGTCCAGCCCCAGATCAGCCCTCCCTCCTTTCTTCTTCCAAACAAGAGAAAAAAATTACAATATAAAAGTGTACAAAAAATAAAATATTAGGTAGGTACAGTTAGATTAAATTATAATTATTATTTTCAATTAGGGTTCTAGCATTTTCTTTAAATTTGTTTAAAGTGAGGAAATATATATCCGTTTCAGCAAACAACATGTTTTAATTATTTAGAATATTACTTATTATTATTTGTGCTTGAAATGCCAACATGAAATAATTGATGCAGCCGAGTTGTACGTTGTACGTCGAGGGATACGAATTTTAATTTTCTCGAGCAGTTGCGGGAAATCTAAGTTGTTATTGCATATTTTGCTAGCGATATATTTTATTTTATTTTCGCTTTCGCGACATCTTCGAGACTGGTATCTTTATTAAGGAGTTTAATGTATTTATACAAAACAGAGGTAAGGATAGAAAATTCAAAATTATGTGAAAGTAAATGAAATAAAATTATTTTTGTCTTAAGGATCATAAACGAAATTTTTCGGGTTAACTAATAAGTTGACATAATGCTATTTCAATGAATTTAAGTATTGTATATTTATATATTTTTAGTGTGCCATCCTTCGTGAGTGTGATTTCTGTCAATTATGATTTCTGGAAAACAAAGGGTAAAATGTCATTAGTAAAAATATTACAATGGGTGTAGTAATGGGAAATGTACGTGAGTTATATGTTCATCAAGTGATTCCACGTTGAGTTTATTTTTCAATCTATTAATTTCGAGAATTTCTAGTTTGTCAAGTTAATGGCCTTTAGGTGCTATATGAATTATTTTTCTCTCTCTCGGAGTCTCGAAGATGTCGCGAAAGCGATGAAACCGGTCACTGGATATTCTAAATTTGTGGATAAGTATCACTCGTTTTTATTCCTATAAAAAATGACAATGAACTTCCATCAAGAATTTTCACTTACAAACTTAAATGTTTTATATATTTATACGCCTACTTTATTAACGATATAGATTTTACCAATACAATTAAATAAAAATTAGAAAATCGTTTTTAGGCGTTGCCTGAAGGTGAACTAATGAACTCATATGATTTAATTTAAATATGTTTAAACATGGGCAGAATGGTGAATGTTACACAATGTGTAAAATGGCCTCTTTAATATTACAATGACAGGTCATAAGCCCTTTACATGCCTAGACTTCCATATCCCTCCTCAAAAATGATTACATCTATGTTGCAAAAAATTAAGATCGAAATAACTTCCTAGAGAGGAAATCCAGCCTGTCTACAAACTCAACACACTGTTTATTAAAATAACTGGTATAAGAGGTGTTAAAGTTGGCAAATTGTTTTCAGGCGTTGCCGAGGAGGAAAAATGGTTCAGCTAGATAATTCTTATTCGCATCATAAAGGTTTCAGCTCTTTTACTTCATAAAAGTCAACAGATTGAAGAGTTGAGAAAATGTGGATGTTTTAGCATAGGTAGAATGATGAATGTTACACAGTGTACAAAGTGGCTACTTAAGCCAGCCAATGACAGGTCGTGAGCCCTGTAAATGTCTAGACGTCCATTTTCCTTATCACAAATGTTTTCCTTCAGCAGCAAATTTAGACAATTCACTTAATTGATTTTTTTTAGAAACATTCGTAAGAGTCGTTTTTTGCGTATAATTGGCCTTATTTAAAATAAGATTTATTTTACCTGTATTATGACTGTACCAAGCTTACCAAATGCTGGGCTTTGTTTTAAGAATTTCCAAACCTTTTAAAAAACCAAATACATCAAAACTTTATACAACACTTTTGTACGCAGTAATTTGGAGTTTGCATCCGTCGTGTGAAGCCCACAATACATAACAAACATAGAAAGGATTTAAAATGTTCAACGATAATTTTTAAAATACCTAGATTATAAAAACAATAAAACGCTTAGTACTTACAGCCAATCTGACAAACAAATTGATTTTTTACCCTTGAAAAAAGACACACTGCATCTGAATTTTGCTATTTACATAAATTATTAAATGAAAAAGTAGACTCTTTTAACCTACTCTCCAAAATTAATTTTAATGTCTCCTTTTGCGTGACAAGAAATAAGTATTTGATCCATCCGCCAGTCTGTAGCAGTAACTATGCACAACACTCTTTCCTCTATCGTTCTTGCTCTAACTATATGCTTTTTTTCGATCTATAGATATATATTACATGCCCCTTAATTTATTTAAAAATAAATAAGGACTCCTTATTTCTAGCTGCGATACGATCCCACTTACTATTTAATGAGGTTCACATTTACACACACCTGAACACTTACTCTTACACTAATACACATAAACACATATCTACACTTACTCTCATAAAAATACACATAAACACACCCTTTTGTTGTAGCACAATTTAATAATATGTATGATTCTTATTCAGAAACTTTGCTGGTCTGTCTTTAAACTGTATTTTTTTTAAAGTTACTATATCATTGTCGACTGTTTGTTCATTTAAAATAAATGAATAATTAAATAAATAAACTATACATTTATTTTTTAGATTGGTCATCAAATACGGGGCAAATTTTAGTGTGGAGATACTGAATCGAATGAATCCTCAAGTCAGATAATGAACGGAATCTTATGAGAATCTGTCATGTCGTCGTATATGGGAAAACGTTTGATGGAGCTCTTTTTTTAAAATCATGTGGTATACAGAATCTAGGTAAAAATTGAATTTAAATAAAAACGTGTTCTAAAATTTTCCATTCGAAAGGTTTTATCAATTCAGTGGTTTAACCAATTTGAAATAGGTAGGTATTACAAGATACAGTGTTATCTGAGTCAATATCTGTTCAGTTTTTTATTATTACTACTGCCATCAAGCTATTCGCTCTAGGGGCGGGCAGAGAGGATGTTTGTGAAAATATTAGGTTGATTTATATAGCCCAATTTTTGTGAAAAATCACCTCAAGGACGCTTTACAATTCTATACTAAAGATTACATTCTAACTAGGCTAACACTACCACATATAATATTTACTACTATCATCACGATCATGCCACGTCTTTTTTGGCAGTCCTCGTCTCACGTTACCGTTCATTTTCGCCATATATACTTATTTTACCATTCTTTCGTCGTCTATTCGTTTTACATAACCAAATCATCTCAGAGACCCTTTCTTAATCTTATCAATTATACCTGACTCAGATCTATACTCTCGCCTGATTTCATCATTCTTAACCCTGTCATACTTTGATTTCCCACACATTCGTCTGAGAGTCGCATTTCAACCGCCTTTACTCGGCTTTCATCGTTCCTCTGCCAGCTCCATGTTTCACTTCCATTCATAAGTGTTGGGACTAAAACTCCGTTGTGCACTGCCAGTTTAGCTTCGATTGACATATTTTTATTAGCAATTACTGTGCTTAGTGCGCCGTTACTCTCCTTTCATAGTTTTTTTCTACTCTTCTTTTGAAAACATACTTCCCAGATACACAAATTCTTCTACTTGTTCGAGACATTCATTGTTTACATTTATTATGCAGTCAGTAACCTCACTTCCTCTTTCAAATACCATCACTTTTGACTTCCTTTCGTTCATCACCAATTCGCTCTCCAGGCATACATCATACATTCTAGGCAAACAAATAATACATTCTGATTTAAAATTGATGGAATGATAAATGAATGAAAGAAGTGAGATCTCGAAGAAGAACAAAAATAGAACAGACTGGGACTGTTTTAGAGATTGGTTTCTGGCAGAGGGGCAGAAAGATCCGGCAGTTTTTAATCTGGAGTTGTAAGTGCAGAAAATTCATGTCTTTAATTTGGAGTCAACAAAGTGCTCTGTTTCCAATTTGAAGTCACAAAACTTAGCCGGATGACATCACAGAATTAAAAATATACAACTTCTTACACGCCTATAAATATCTTCATCTCACGTATTACTCTACTTTTGCCATGATCAGACTTGAGATTTAGGTTTATCCCACATATTTTTTTACTATCTTTGAACAGGCCATTTTTACGTCATCTATTTGTTCCACATGACCAAACCACCTCAGTGAGCCTTTAAAAAAAAATAGTTATACCTTTCTAAGATAATTTGCATTCCCGCCTGATTTCGTAATTCGTCTAAGAAATCGAAATCCCACCGCGTTCTCTCTGCTTCCATCCTTTCTCTACCTTGGGACTAGAACTTCGCAATGTACTGCCTATAAACCTTTTACTGGCATATTTTTATTAGCAATACGTAGGTACTTAGACAGCCGTTCATTTTGATCTGTGTAATACGACCCTAAGATGGTTTGTTAGTTTGAAAAATACGTATGCATGTCGATTTATGTTGTTTAGCTGGTGGAAATTTATCATTGGCAATGTATAGATAGTTTAAAACTAACTAATGAGGTTTGGCATCCATTTTTTGTAACGTATTCACATCTGACGTGATTAGCGTACCGGGTCTTAAATCTTCGGGTTTGATTTGGTCGACGGGAACTTGTATGGTGTTGCGTACGTCAAAGTAGATATTTATTTGTAGTGAAAAGTAGTATTCGCGACCTTATCAAATTACTGAGGAAACACTGAATCGATTATTCAAACTTTTGATACGTCATCGTCGACACAATAGGGAAAAATCACTCTTTTATTTTGTAAAAAATAATTTTAGTCACTAGTGACTTGACTGATATTTTATATGCTACTAGTAGCATATAAAATATTCATAAATTTGTAATTTTGAATTCCTGCAAAAATGGTCATTCCTTTGGCCACGTCCCTAATACGTTACGATTCATATTTATTTGTTCCTGATCATTCAAATTTGTTTAAAACATTGTCACAAATCTTTACGTCACAACTATCAAAGCCAAATATGTCGTGTTTGTCCAGTAACGTTTTTTTCTTAAATTTCTTTTTAAAATTTATATATGAAAACGTTTCGAAAAAATAATAGAATAGAAAATCATTGTATGGTAGTTAAAAAAGTTAAAAAAATGGAAATAAATTTCCCACTCAAGTAATGCCCAGTGAGGTGTTTATATAGAAAATAAAAAATAAAAAGTTTTATTTGAAATAAATAAATAATAGCAAATTATGATAAAATTAAAATAAATACAAAAAAATCGCGTTAATTGTTTAAAAATATTAGAATATAAATGATAAGAAGTTAATTCAATAAGTATACAAAATAATGGAAGCGTTCCATTAAAATTGATATAAATAAGTCCAATATATGATTCTAATAATAATAAAGATAATATTTATATAAAACAGATTTTTATTAATCATAATTTCGACGCTTAAAAGGAAAAAGTTACCAGGCGACATTTAACTTTACAGAAGAGCCTGTTCGAGTTTTTTTTTAATTAATAAAAAAAAAAACGTTTTTAAAATTTTTATTAAAATTATGTAGGAATCATACCAAAATAAAATACGCGAACGGTATTTATTAATTAAGTAATAAAAATATACATATTCGCTCTTCTGTCAAGTTGCTACGTTGCTTGGTAAATGTTTACTTTCCAGCGTCGATATGCATTGTAATACATATAACAAATGTTTAAATGGCGGATTTTTTGTTTTTATTTTTATTTAATATGCACAATACACAATTTTACCATAGAACAATAATATTTTTTTATGCCCCGAATTGTTAGAAAATTCGAAAATTAACAAAAACTAAAAATACAAAGCAATGATATTACGATACATAAAAATATTTCAATTAACACTTTGGATTAGTTTGATAGTCTATTAACAAAAAAAACAATTTAAAAACCACCAAACTTCGTCTAAAAGCCTTGCAATCTTCATTTAAAGGAAAGGATTGCCGTTGATTGTAATTTTACCAGCGATGTGAGTCAACTTCAATATATTATTTGGGTTGAAAAATCATCCGTTGCGATTCTTATCGTGTTCTATTTAAAACAATAAAACAGGTTTTTAATCGTGATTGAACTTATAAAGCCATTTATTCACATGGACAATAAAATATTATGCAACTGAATGCATTAAAATAATATTTTAACGCATGGAATGTTTGAATAATAATGCGTGCAGAAAAATAGAAATTAAAGTATTTTTTTAACTGTAGGCAAAGTTTTCTTTTTTCCCACATTTACTTCTTAGGCATGTGAACATCGAAAATCTTACTGTAGCTCAATCACAAATAACTATCGGCGTGCTTAAAAACATGTTAAGCATTTGAGCAATCACAATGAACATGCTTAGGTTATCGCAGTCATAAGTCAACGCGTGTGTAATCTCTAAGTCAACGATCGTGTCGGTTTGTTTTACTAGTAAATAAATTGGCGGAAAATCGGCGTTTACTAAATAATAAAAAATAATACAATATATTGCGTTTGCAAAATATTAAAAAGTATCTAAAATAAAAAAGTGAAAATTAAATTACAATTGAGTTTTTCTTCTAACATTTCTTCTAACACTTTTATTTATAATTTTTTTACAAGTGACCCTTTAGTGATTTTTTAACAGTGTAAATTATTTTATTTACATAATTATATAAAATCATGATTTACAACCCCTGCTTGCACTTGTAAATAACATAGAAATTGGTTTAGTCTCCCACCAGTCTGACAATGTCGGTCACGACGAAACCCGGTCACTGGTAAAAAGTTTATAAAAAAAACATAAATAAAAGTTGAATAAAACTATCAAGTATTTTTATTATTATAATTAAATTACAATTACTAGGAATATTTTCCATATTTACACCGGCGAAATTCAAATATGTGATTGCGCAGCAGGATTACGCCGCGAAACGTTAATATTTTGACATTTAATATTAGGTGTTTACGGATGTTCCATTGTGATCGCGAAAACGATAAACAATTATGGTGAGAAATTGTTATTACTTTGCTTATTAGCACGTCGATAGTTATTTGTGATTGAGCTACTGGGAAAGCTTGTTGGGAATACGAAAAGAAATTGATTGCAAGAGAGATGGGACATCACTTATAGCATAAAGTATTTGGAAAATGCATATAAGGTACATCTCAGTTCCACGTTTCTCCAATGAAGACAGATTAAGAGATTGCTCTATTTCAAAATAGGAATAATTACCTCTATGTAATCCGAGCAATGTGTGATTAATCTTATTTATATGTTATTAATCTATTTTCTGCCAATAGAAAAATTGTCTTTTAGATCTCTGCCTGTCAGATGATATTTATGTCCGCTGTTTCCTAAATGTTGCTCCGTCGACACGAATATTTCGGCAATCCGGTATTTAGATTATCGGATTCGGATGGGAATTCGTGTAGGAATGTGGCCATTAAGAATATGTAGACTCGCGACTGATAGCCATGTGTCTAACTCAAATCTTATAACATCACTTCAGTTTTGTGTCACGTGAAATAAATGTCATTAAAGATATCCGAAGATAATTAGACGGAGTGAGTCTTAATTTTGAGTCCTGCTTTTGCATCACCATTTTTAAATGAATTTTTAAAAAGAAATTTTATATTTGAAGCACTAAATTTGCGGTTAGCACTACCCGGTTTCAAAGCTACACAAGCTTCTTTTTTATTGGATACTTAACTAATAAACTCTATCCTATTTTATTTTATCAGTTAGTGTGTATGGAAGTAATAAGTCAAGTATTTTTGTCTTGTAATGTGAGATGAATTCGTTAAAAACTAGACAGAAGTGGACTACAGAAAATATTGTTTATTTGGTTATTGTCGTTATTGATATTTTTTTCTTATTATGAATAGGTTTTTAATTTCTAAGATTTCAAAGTTGTCTAATTTTAATATTTTATTTTCAATATGAAGAACTTTTAATACAGTGTCTTTATTAAAATTATGATTATTTTCTATCAGATGGTTTGCGAATTCAGAAAAAAATATTGGCGTAGTCAGAATCTCATATGCATCAATAATGGTTTAGGGTATTTAACTTCACAAAGATCAAAGGTTGGAACCATTGAAGAAATATATAGTTTTAAACATAGGCAGGATGGGGATGTTACACAGTGTGTAACGTGGCTACATAAACAAGCCAATGACAGATCGTAAGTCCTGTAAATGCCTGGACTTCTATATTATTATTATTTAACTTTTTGTACATAACATGTATAGTAAATTAACAGGATTATTGACAAATAGCGACTTTTTCCTACCAACCCATAAAATAAAAGTTTTATTTATATAATTCAAGTTACTAAACATGTTCAATAAAAAAAATATTTTTAAAAAGATATACAAACACAAAAATAACTGTTTTTGTATGTAAGTTGGCTTAAATCAATACTGTTACTCAATGGGAAGAAGGAATAAAGATGAAAGGGAGGCTTCAGACGGTGATGAACGAAGTTAGTCAGTATCTCTGATAGAGGATGGGAGATTAATAGTTGTATGGAACTATAGAGTTAGAAAAGAAAGAGGAATTGTGGATGGGTATTAAGAAGAAGCAGGAATTGTAAACGAAGAGGTGAACCACAACCGACAGCAGTTAGTTTAGTTGCCTTACGATATCAGTAGAAATGTGGTCATATTTCCGCACCAAAAAAATATACCTTCTATAAAATGTTATTCTTTTCCATTGTAATATATTTGTACCTCAAAGGAAGACGGATCCAAATCCAGAATTTGATGAAATTACATTTTGATTTTCGTATCCAGTTTATGATCATGTCCACTGATTTAGAAGAAATTTAAGTTCTATAATTAAAGAACCAATATATTAAGACACTGAAAATATAAATTAATGCTATGAACTATTAAAAATCACTTAGAGAAAGTAGATTCTTTTGGTGTTTGTTGAAATTTTGACGTTTGGATTTGTATCCGTCTGCCTCTGAAGTACAGATATATTATAATGGAAAAGAATAACATTTTATGGAAGGTATATTTTTGGTCTTAGGAAATATGACCACATTTGTGATTATCGTGGGCAACTGAAATGGCTCAAAATTAGACAGCGTAGAGACTATCATTCCCTCTCACTTCTGTTCAATGTACTTCATAGTCCTAACGCTTCTATATACCTGCGTGAAAATTTTTAACGCTTATCAGTTCATGGTTTACCTCTTCGTTCTAATTCGCAAAGCACCTTCTTAATACCCATCCACAATTCCTCTTTCTTTTCTAACTCATATAGTTTCCATACGGTTTAGCTGTGGAATCATCTCCCATCCACTATCAAGGATGTTACTACAATTTCTTCGTTTAAATCGCGTCTGAAGAAACATCTCCTTTCTCTTCTTGAATATCTCATCCTTTAATTTTTATTCCTTCTTCCCATTGAGTAACAGTATTGATTTAAGCCAACTTACATATATGTTTAGTAACTTGAATTATATAAATAAAACTTTTATTTTATTACATTACGTTTTTCATTGTTTTTAATTTTTTTTTTGTTTTGCACTGGACATAAGTTCCTCTCAAAACCAATTTAAATAATTTACAATTAGAATAGAACAGATATTCGTCATTTTTCTGAACAAAAGTTCCTTTGTTAAACAATTAGTATGTACACAATTTTAAACGTACAATAATACTGTCCCATATTCAGATTTACAAACTTGCAAGAGAATGACATCATGAACATAATATGTCGGTAATTATTAGTGATCGTTCGAAGTTTTGGTTTCAGCCAATTTCAGCCAATAAAATGAGTCGCGGTGGCGGTTTCAGTTTCGGTCAAAAATTGACCGAAACTTCGGTTCGGCCGAAACATGCGGTCGGGATGTGTTGGATTACATTATTATCCTCACGGCTCAGAAAGATTATACTCCGACCGATTATTAATATTTTTTTACAAGCGGACTTTCGAAAAGTTTGACTTTTACGAAAGTTCCTAAACACTTGTATACATAACTATTTATATATTGAAGAATTAGCACATGTAAGGCAATTGGATTGTTGTCCATTCAAATAATTACTTATTGAGTTGCCATTGTCTAACATTAAAAATAATAACTAGACTGATTTTGTGATTTGTTGACTATATTTATTTATTTAATCACCTTATATACAAATACAGTTTACACACATATGCACAAGGGCGAGCATATTGCCTGAAGGCAATTTTTTCCTTCCTAATCAAACCGTTTAATTTGAGAAAATCAGTGGTATATGAACATACTGTTGGTTTATTAATAACTTCTTTATAGAACAAAAAATTGATAAAAATATTTTTTTTTTAAGAAGTACAAATTGACTTAATATTTACACTATACTATGGTGAGAAGAAAGGGTATAGAGGGAAATAAAGAGGGAGAAAAAAGGAAAAAGTTAAATATTTTTTTGTGTTTTGGAATTCAAACATAAACAAGTACTTAGGTACCTACTTATATTCAATATTTGAATATTAAATATTTTAAGATTTGGAGTTCAATCGTAAATAAGGACCAAGATTTCTGCTTATCAATGAAAAGTTACAACATCTTTTTTCATGACAATGAAATATCGATTTTGTCTATTTTAGTTAGGCATAAAAGGTCTGAAATGCAGTTGTTTTTTTGCATGGCATCGGGGAGGCATCTTCAAGACAGTAACAGGAAAACAATGTTCAATGTTCAGTACCTTATAATCTTTTACAGAATATTTTCTTTTCTCTTTCTTATATTACACAAAAATATTATACCTGTCTTTTTATTATAGGAGCAAAAATTCATAAACATTCACAAACCCACGAACAGGCCATGGCTTTGAGGGATTTTTGTGTACTATTTTTACTGTTAATATGTATTTTATTGTTCTGTAATTATCCTTTATTTTTTGCATACTCTGTTTTATATTGTAAAAAAACAAAAAAAAAATGATTATAAAAAAAAGCCGAATGTATCGAAATTCTCGGTTATCGCATATCCTCATAATTTATGTAATCCGAAACACAAAAATAATAATGTTTATTTACATATCTAAGTTTAATTGAAAACAATAATTTATATCAAACTTTCGATTGTATTCATTCAATATACACATATAAAACGAGTATAAACTAAAATCTAGCAAAAAAAAAGCATTGTCGCGTTCAGCCCGTAGTTAAAACTGTGTATCCCGGAGCCGTGTAAACACGTGGTTATATAACCATGCGTTGTGTTCCACGTGGTTTATCAGCTGTCTAAAAAAGTGCATTTTATTGACATCTAGTGACTTTTATTAGTACTTTTTCGCTGCTGGTACACCACGTGAAAACACGAGACCGGGACACAACGCGTGGTTATTGTAATCATGTGTTTACACGGCTGCGGGATACAAAGCACACAAAAAATGTTTTCACGTGGTTTACCAGTTGTCTAAAAAAGTGCATTTTATTGACATCTAGTCACTTTTGTTAGTACTTTACTTTTTCGCTGCTGGTAAACCACGTGAAAACACGGGACCGGGACACAATGCGTGGTTATGGTAATCACGTGTTTACATGGCTCTGGGATACAAAGCACAAAAAAGGAGTGAGGCCCTGTATATGTGCGAACATTGCAATGCGCAATGTGGTTCTCCATAAAGGCCAATGTTGGCAAAACTGTAATACAAATATTACTTATTTAATTATTTCATATAAATCTGAGAAGTTTCAATTGATTTAACCTAGTATTTTCATTTTGTCTCCCTTCAAGACCTTTCCAGATGGAGGGAGACTGTCCACAGACGAGCCATGCCTGGAGTCAGGCGTAATCATCATCCTCAGACATGAGGCACGGATTGAAGAGAGTATTTTCATAATTATGACACTTTTAAGAAAGCCTTCACATAGCATGAAATTTCACAAAAATGGGCCGGGCACAGGTTAAATTCTATGTGTATTCGGCTGGTGCTCAAAGTGAGATTAATTAAAAGTTCGTGTAGCGTTCGTGTAAGTTATATGTATAACATAACAACGGACCAAAAAGCGCTAAAAATAAACGAATTAACCCATTAAAATGTTTCATTTCATTGTGTATTTTATTAAACACTTATTTTATTGAACTCCTAGGGTTTAACAATAAAAACGCCTAATTTTTGGCGTCTTGATATCATATTTAACTTGTTTAAATACATTTCTGTTTCGGTTTAGAACAGAAGCCGAAATTTGGTTTTGATATTTCGATTTCTGCTAAAAATATTGTTTCGGTCTGTCACTAGTAACTATGTCCGCACGACAAAACAATAAAGTAAGCACCGATGGTGCATAAACCATGTTAATTAGGGCATAAATTATATAAAACAAGCTTTTTAAAAAATCTGGATTACATTTGGCGCCGTCGAGGATGAAAAATTAAAACTGCGTTGAAAATCTTGACGTTTTAATGTTTTAGCGTTTGACTGATTTTTTAGTGCGCGGGATAATGACAATAAACAATTTGAAAACGCGGGATTGCTCATGTGCTCATGTGCTCATGTTTGTACTCGTACATCCTGGCGCCAAAATTATCCGTTTAGATTTGGAACGAGTGTTGCCAGGAAAGGAAATTATTTTGAACATAAATTAATACTACATGCAAGTCGGTAGGTACCCAGTGTCCTAATACCTACCTGTATTACAGTGGCGAGCCGTGATTAATTTTATAGTTAATCTACAAAAAATGATCATTAATTCGTACCTGTATATAAGTACGTGATAACATGTAAGTAATATAATTATAAATGACGATTTTTTCTGTGGTTGTGTGAAAATCAACTCAAACAATAATTATTATTAAACACGCGATATATGTAACTTATTTTTTACACTATTTTATTACAATACTTGCACGAATAAGTAATAATTTAAAGTAGTAAGTGAGGTTTTTTTTTGTCCTAGCTTTAATTTTATTTAGTTGCATTTTATTTTATTAGTACCTGTATAAATTATAAAAAATTGTATTATGGCTAATAAAAATTAAAATTTATTAACAAATACCACAATGACATTCAGCACATATTTCAGTTATAATTTAACAGTCAACACTATTATACAACATATTTCTTCAATTCTTTCATTTGTTGGTTTTAGTGAAGTTAAAGAGCTGAAACCTTTATTGTTGTGAATAGATTATATATTATATATATATTATAGTTTTTTCATATTTATTTATTTATTTCGTTAATGTATTTACCTACTTGTTACTATTGTTATAGTTATGCATTTTTATATTTTTTTGTTATGTATTTATATATGTTTTTTTTTTTCATATTTATGTTCAATGTATGTTAAAGGCTATTTGTGCCGTTTATGTAAAATAAATAAACTGTGAGAAAATTGGTGGAGTTATTTAATATGTGTATTTGGGCATTACTATTGATAATTTTTTTAATGGGATAAACATATTACCAAATTATGTAAAATTTTAAGGACAGTTATAGGCAGCATGTTTAGAATAAAACATATTGTACCAATAAAAACATTAAGACTTATTTATCAATCAGTGGCGGAATCAATTATTGGGTACGGTATTACCAGTTTAGGCCTTTGGTATTTTGCCATGTTTTTTTTTTAAATATGCTTTTTGCCATACACCTACATTATTTATGATCACATGACTGTAAATATGTTTCTTACTATGTGTTCTGTTTTTATTTCGCATTTACTAAGTTAAAAAAAATAAATTATCCATATTCATATATTTTTAATAGTTTTTAATATGTTTACAGTACATTTTTTTTTTCACTATGTTTCTGCTTCGTTTTTTTTACTACATTTTTACGATGTTTTTACTACATTTTTTACCATGTTTTTACTCCATTTTTTACTTTGTTTTTCACTCTGTCCTCTATCTTTATAACTGTTTCTATATATTGATAACTGTTTTTTTTTTTAATTTGACTGTCTTAGAACGGGGTAAATAACTCTAGTTAGGCAGTTTTTTATAAATAACAGTTTTGTGTATGTAATATAATGATAATTAATAAATAAAAAGATAAAAGTTCATATTATACTATAGTTTACTTAATGGGTCGCATCATCTTCACAAGTACGAGTCAGGGTGACGATATTCATTATTTTTCTTTGTTGACTTTCATTAGTTGACTTGCATTTATAATTAATAATTTAGTAACGCATTACGACACCGAGAGCTTAATACACGACTCTAAAAATACAAGGAAAAATACACTTCAATTTGTAATGTCATTTTAATACCGCAGTGACGCCACTCTTATCGTCGCGGGAGAGATGTAGATACTTTTATTTACATTATATATTTATATTACATTCAAACCTCATACGCTTATTTCTACAATGCAGCGATCGTGTATAGCGCGTCTTAAGAGGAGAGTCTATTCGTTACAATAAAATAACACACTTCGCAAATTTGCGGCAAGAAGGAGCATTGCCTCGCTTATTATGGCCTTTAAACTTCTTCACGGGTTAATTTACAATCCTAAAATTTTGGAGCGCATAAAACTATGAGTACTGAGCAACTATTTAAGAGCTAGGCAACACAGACCATTTACTTTTCCTAAATGCAGGACAAATTTACCGTTGATGATGCCTGTGGGGAAGATGGTTTGAACGTAGTTATACAGAAAGCAGCCAGCCGTAGAAAAGTGAAACTGAGATAATAGCCATTTTGTGAAAAGAGTGAATTATAAAATTTACACAATAGTTGGATTGTTTTTGACTTTAACAAATGATAAACAATGAATACATAAGTTTTTTTTTAATATTACAAGCAAGAATCCTATTTTGTATTTGACCAGTTTAAAAGATTTTTAAAGTACCCTAAGATTTTTCTAGTTTTGTGGGTGTTTTCTGCAAATTGAGAAATATCGTTTTTGTGATCGACACCTTTTTCCGAATGTGATTAATACAGTGTTTTGTATGAAAGCGGTCTGGCTGCTTTTAGCAGAACATAGAAACGACCTTACTGCACCCGATAACATCAATATATCATTTTTCCAGAATTGTGGACTGCTTTCTGCATAACTACGTTCATTTGTCTGTTTAACAGCCTACTGACAGAGGTAGATCATTTCCATGCTGAGATTACCAGTTTTAAACTCTTCCTCTCTAACCATGTATCAAAATGTTAATTATTGACTTATTTATCTTTGTTTACTATTCTTTTATGGACTACGTGTTAGAACTTAATTATCTACAGGTCACGAGTCCTGTAAATGCCTAGAGTTCCATATTCCCTACTCCGAAATTTCTCCATCCCTGTTGTGATTTGTCAAGCTCTAACTAATCTTATAGCCCTGTTCCGTAATAGTGTTAAACCGAAAGTCTCGTGAATCACAGATAATCAAACCCCAAGCATAGAGCAAGATAGAGTCCGCAACAATAATAAAATAACATGATTTTGATAAAATTATTAACAAAAACTTATTGGACAAGTCTCACTTTATTTAATTTGACAAACGAGCGCTTTCGCCTAGGTACGCAACTTTAAGACTGATCAATTGAACGTAGCTATGCAGAAAGCAGCCAGCCATAGAAAAGTGAAACTGAGATAAAATCCACACAACAGATGGAATGTTTTTGACTTTAACAAATGATAGACAATGAATATATTAGTTATTTTTATATCACAAACAAAAATCTAACTAAATATTTAACCAGTTTCAATATTTTTTTTATTTCGTTGAGATTTTTCTAGTGCTGTGGGTGTTTTCTGCAAATTGAGAAATGCCGGTTTTGTGATGGACACCATTTTCTAAAGGCGATTAAAACAATTTTTTGGATGAAAGCGGTCTGGCTGTTTTTAGCAAAACATAGAATTGACCTAACTGCACCCGATAACATCAATATCTCATTTTTTCAAAATTGTGGACTGGCTGCTTTCTGCATAACTAGATATATAGATCTTAAGCAAACGGCTCGTTGGTCAAATTAAGTCAAGTAAAACTCAACCAAGGAGTTTTTATTGATAATGCTATCAAAAGCATTGCCAATTTATTTATTTATTTATATACGACATTTCTGCCATTTACATATACGTGGTATAGAGAGTGCTTAAAAATAAAAATATTAAAAAAAAATCGAGTATGAAATATTAATATACTCGTACTGTACACATTATTAATTACTTAAAATACATATATATTTTAAAGAAATTATACAATAACAAAATACATTAATTAATCAAATTATAACTATTCCAACCCAATCTTCTGAAGATGATTTGCTCTTTTTGATAAAAATATGTTGGTCACTTTATTTTTTAAGTTAGGCAGAGATAAACTAAATATATCAAAATGTGATGCATATTCATTCCCGGTATTCTGTAATCTAACAATAGGTGAGTTATATTGAGCTACCGTTCGAGAATTTTGACAATAAAATATTGTAGATGTTCTGCTTAATCTAGGTGGTACATGGAATGAAATCAATTTCAGTAGATCAGGGGTATAAAACATTGGTTTTATTATTTTATATAAAGTCGTAAGATCGGTCGATGTTCTTCGTTCTTGCAATTTAGTTAATTTAAGAGAGTCTAAAATTTTGTTATAATTTAATTGATTAGTAGAAAAACCCATCTTAAAATTAATATATCTAAGAAATTTATTCTGAATTCTCTCAAAAGAATATGAGAAAGTGAGTTGATAAAGTGACCATATTGGAGAATTATAATCTAGTTGGCTTCTAACTAGAGATGTGTAAAGATATTTTAATGTGTTTATATGAGTTTGATCAAGTATCTACCAAAAAAATATCAATATAAATAAACTAACTGTTTATTACAACAGAATAGACTCTCCTCTTAAACACTGATACAAGTATGTCTAGAAATAAGCATGTCACTGGGTCCATAATAAAAGTATTAAGAGATACATACAGAGATACTTGAAGATGCTTTTTGTTTTATGTATATAATGTGCATTGTACAATTGTACACATATATATGTTCATATTTAAATTTGAAATATGGCAGTTAATTTCTATTGTATCTGAACACTCAATCACTCGAAAGCAAAATACATGACATATTTATTTATTTATTTATTATATATATACGGCCTAAGCCAATTACAACAGTTACACGAAGAAACATAAATGCAAGAAACTGAACAAAAAGAACATAAAACTATTTAGCAAAGACAAACATGGGCAAAACAATAATAGTATACAATATATTTTTTATATATTTGGACTCCTGTATTTAGTAGCCTTACGTGTCATGTACAAGGCTAAGGTACTCGGAAAAAAAAAAGTTTTTGTTTGTCTTGGAAATGGGATGTTCGATCACTGATTTTGGTTTATTACCTTTATGAGTCCAATCACCATTGTTGCAAAGTTTAAGAACAATGGCGCATGATAACTACTTTTTACTACAGTGTGGATATCTGTTAAGGATATTCCATCTTTTCTGCATTCTGCTTCAAGATTATGGCGTTGCAAACTGAAAAATGGGCACTGAAATAACAGATGTTCTATACTCTGTGAAGAAATATCATCTCATGGACAATAGTCATCATTCTTTGATTTAAACCTATATAGATAACTTCTCATAGCTCCGTGTCCGGTAAAAATTTGGGTCGTTTCGAAAGTACTTTGGTGATGATGACGGAAGTTTGCTGCATCAGCCAGCGTTGGGAAAAACATTTTAGTGATTTTACCTGCAGAAGAAGCGCGGTAATGATCCTCCCAACGCTGCTGCGTATTTTGTTTTATACAGCGTTTGGCAAAGCTAAAGGGAAATTCTGAGAAGAAAGGTGCCGTTCTTTTACAAGTTGCGGATCTTGCTCGTTCATCCGCTCTCTCATTTCCCACGATACCAGCATGTCCTCTTATCCAGCATATTTGAATGTTCATCCCTCTTATTTTTAGATGCTTAATTTTACTCTGAATATCTACAATGAATGGATTTACCGACCGAGTATCTGTTATAGCTTGAACGCCCGAACGACAATCTGATAATATTTTTGCAATAACCCATCTCTCTGGTGGTTTCTTTAATAACCATTCGAGAGCTTCTCGTATTGCGAGTAGTTCAGCCTGGAAAACTGAGCAGAAATTATCTAATTTAAATGTTCTGCCTGGTAATTCTTTATCACTCTCAAAAGGAACGAATGCCGCTCCCACTTTTCCGTCGAGCAGGCTACCATCCGTAAAGATTCTAATTTCGTTGGGAGCATAAGGAGGTATATCTTTGTCAAGTAAAAGAATATTTTCGGGAATCCTTTCGCACGGGTGAGGTAAATCGAAATAGTTTGCAGTTCCTTGATACTTGCGATCATCTGGAATGGAATACAGCTTACCAAATTTCTTAACATTATAAATGTCCTTCCTTTCTTGAATTTTAAGGTCTAACGGTGTAAATCCTGTTAGAGCTTGAGCAGAGATGAGTGAAATGGTTCTGTATCCTCTACAAGATCTTATGGCAAATTGTCTTTGTAAGCTGTCAAGTTTTTTCTTATTGCATTTCTTTTTTACCGCTTCACCCCATAAGCTGGCCGCATATGTAACAAGAGGTTCAATTGCACCATAATATATTTGCTGCATTACCGCAGGAGAGCACCCCCATGTTGGTTTTGCCGCTCTCACAAGCATTCCAGAAAGATTGGCAGCCTTCTTGCAGACGTTATCCACATGTAGTGACCAGTTGAGATGCTTGTCTACAGTTACACCTAATACCCTAATAGAGTCAGCAAGAGCTAGCTTTACACCGTTCATGAATAAATTAGGAAGAGTTTCTTTTCTTTTGGTTACTAACATCGCTTTCGTTTTTTCCTCTGAGAAGTTAAGTTTAACCTTTTTTCCCCAATCAGCTATTGTCGAAAGGGCACAGTTTGTTCTTTCTTCGGCTTCAGACATAAGTTGAGCTCTGACTGTCAGAAAAACATCATCAGCAAACGCTTGTATGTTAATTCCATTTTCAAAATCTATTTGTAAAAGATCATCCAAAATTATATTCCAAAAGCTTGGACCACAAACTGAACCTTGAATACATCCTTGTGAAGTCTTTTTGTGTTTAGTTATATCTGCGTGTGTTATTTTGACCTCTCTGTTTTCAAGATAGTCGATAACTAGTTCCAAAATATTTTTAGGGCAGTTTTTTCGACGTAGTTGACATATTAGGAATGGCCACCAAGCATGATCAAAGGCTCCACGGATGTCCAACGAGACAGCTATGACGATTTGGCGGCTATTTTTTCCTTCATTTATAGAGCTGATGGCTGCATTTAAGGCGTCTTCGGTAGACTTCTGGGGTGTGAAGCCAAATTGTTTTGGGCTTAGCTTTTTATTAAGATGCCAAGAAATTCTTTCAATCATAAGTTTCTCCAAAACCTTTCCAAAAACTGGAATGAGCCCAATAGGTCTATATGATTTAACATCGTTTTTCTCGACTTTGCCAGGTTTTGGTATAGCAATAACATTAGAGCACTTCCAACAGATAGGAAAGCAATGAAGTCGTAAACATGCGTTGTACATTTCTAAAACTTCATTTTCAAATAGTTCTGTGACCTTAGTGCATATATCTAATGTAAAGTAGTCATTGCCCGGTGCTTTTTTGGGGCTCATATTCCGTAGTATATTAACTATTTCTTGTTTGGTAAATAGTGGGTCGTCTGGTTCAATAGATGAAAGTTGAGCTTCGTTTCTTATTTCAGAGTGCAGCATTAATTCTGAGGTGGCGTCATCGTCTGGAAAAAAGTGTTCCAAAAGACCCTGCACAGAGTCTTCAGCAGTTTTGAAAACTGTGTCTCCATTTTTAAGAGACATTGGAGGATTCTTGTTGTCATTCTTTGCTAGGACCCTGTATATAGCAGACCAAGCTGTTTCCTTGTTTTGTATTGAGCAATATTTTTTCCACGATTCTATCTTGGCATCAGCAATAGCTTTCTTATAATTTTCTTTTGCTTTTAAATATGCGGGAAGCGTAATGGTTTCGCGTCTAGTTATTCCAGAATTCCGTAGTTTGTGCTTAGCTTTTATCACATTCTTTTTCAGTGCAGTTAGTTCATTAGACCACCAGGGGCAGGGTTCTCTATATTTTGTACTGTTTTTTAGTATCATTGTTGAATTGCATCCCTCGGTTAGTGCTTGATTAAGATTGTTAATTTGATTTTCTAAATCTCGAGAGTTAGATGCACTACTGAAACTTGTTTTTGAGACTTTTCTGTCAGATAGTTCTTTTTGTACTATTTGTTTAAACAAATTCCAGTCCACATTTTTAGTTGGATATTTGAAGATTTTAGACTGTTTGTGAGGTATTTTAGTGCTGGTATTTATTGTGAAAGTAATGGGATTGTGATCGCTAAGAGAATTCAATTTATCAGCAACTTCCCAATTTGTAACACTTTTTAAGAAGTAAGTCGAGCAAAAGGTTACGTCAATAATGCTTTTTATGTGAAGAGTGCCACGAAACGTTTCAAATGTAGGTTTGTGGCCAGAGTTAAGAATGTAGAAATCCAATTCGGAAAGACAATCTGCTACAGCCTCTCCTCTTCTATCTGTTTTATTGCTACCCCACCACAAGCTTTTGGCATTTAAGTCTCCGCCAGCAAGTACAGTTTTATTATTAATTCTTACCACATTTCGCAATATATTTAGTGACGGAATAGGATCTCGATCCGGTTCAATATAAATTGATCCAATCACCAGGATTTCGTTTGGTAGCGTTAGTTCAGCGTAAACATCATTAGTTCCTGAGTAATGACTTAGCATCATAATGGAAAGATCAGTTTTGAATACTATTATTGCAGCCTTTACTCGTGTGCTGACTTGAGGCGCTTGAAATACTACAATGCCTGGTGGTGCTTTCATGTTGTTAAAAGCGCCTACGTATGGCTCCTGTACTAATGCAATATCTACGCGATTACGATTAGCATACAATTCATCAGTAGCTGCTCTGCAGCGTTGAAGGTTCCATTGAAGTATCTTAAGAGGACGAGTATGGAGCTTATAAGCCATAGTCAATTCTTTGCTGGGCTCTTTCTTCCATTTTGAGTAAAAAAGGACAGGTCCTGCTGTTGGCCTTATGTTTTGTAACATGTTCGTTGCCACGCGAAGATTTAAAGCAGTTCCAACACTTAGTCATAGATTTATCATCTTTATGTGAGCAATCCATTGATTTATGTTCACCTGCGCAGTGTAGGCATCTGTCTTTCTTTTCGAGACACTTAGATGTTGAATGCCCAAAGTTCATGCATTTATAGCACTGGAAAAGAGCGGAAGAGTCTTCGACATGTATTCTCATGTAGCCAATATTAACTCTTTCGATTGCCAACAGTTCCTTTCTTATGTTTGCATCAACCATAATAAAGACGTTTCTTAAGTTTTCGTTCTTATTTTTGGCGGTTCTTATTATTTTTAAGCATTCTTCCGGTTTTTTTTTATTAATGGCTTCAAATATTGTGTCATTTTGCTGAATTATCATTTCAGGAATTTCTTCATCTTTATATTCTTTTCCTATTCCTTTCAGTACAAGTATTGGTTTTTTAAGTTTTCCTTCTTCAGCGCAAAGTATTCCTTTGGAAACTTTCGGGATTTCGGCGACTATCTTGATGGCATCTGTTTTTTTCGGGCACGTTATAATAATTTTATTATTTTTCGCTCGAGTCAAACTGCTAACTCCTATTTTAGCTCTGAGGGGTTTACTAGTTCCTTAAGCGAGTTGGTGATACTCTCGTGAGTAGCGTCTTTATCCTTCGATGAAACGATCACTGCGTGCCTTGGTTCTTGTTGCCTATTCGCAGTGATCGACGCATAGCTCATTAATTTTTGGTTATATGGATTTTTATTAATACTGCTATTTACTTCATTTTTTATGAGATCTTTTAAAGTGTTTGAATGTTCTTCTTCTTTTTTGAGTAAATCTGTTGTATAAGCCAGTTCCATTTCCAAAACCTTTTTTTCCAGTTGATGGAATTTCTGGACTACAGCCGTTCCTTCTTGTACTATTGATATTAACTTGCTTATGATATTATCTTTTATCTCTTTGGTTATTGTTCCTTTAAGAGGTTCGGCCATTTTGAGTGCTTCGGAAGCAACCATAACGATTCGGAGAGGAGAATCTGAAAAAGATTCGGAAATTTTACTGGGTGAGTGCGAAACGGAAATGGGAGAATCTTTTGCACAATTAAATGGTAACGGTGGCGTCAGTTCAGTGTTTTTATTATTATTAATTGTTGATATTTCAGTTGCAACTACAGGATTGAGTTGGCTTAAAACCAATGGAATTTTATTGGGCTTAGCTTGTGAGGCATTTTTCCCCTTATTTTGTGACATAACGGAGGACGAAGAAGCAGGTTTTTTTGCTGCTGCTCTCGTTTGTGGTTGGACTTGGACAGTTTTTGTCAGTTCAGGACTACTGTTGATTCGTTTGATAGGTGATCTAGGTGTTGTTGAAGACTTTTTAAAAGGATCTCCATTTCCAGGAGGCGTTTTCGGGACGCCAGACATCTCGTCAATGACGTTTTGGGGACAGGGTTGGAAAGGAGACAAAGATCCTCTCACACTGTTGACCGTAAGGCCACAGCTGAGAGGTGACCGACAATTTACCCCGAATAAACGGGGTAAATGTGATTCTCTTTGTCAATTTCACCAGAACCCTATACTGTACCAAAAGTCGTATTTGACGACCTGAGGTAAGCAGGCTTGGAGTGGATTATTGTATGTCAGGGAACCTATAAAACTATGTCCTATCCCGTTGGTGATAGAGCAACAGAACCGGAGGGTTGGTTACCCCTAGCACCTGTGCACTTCTCCAAATACCAATACACCAACTCGACTATCAAGGAGGTTGGTTACCCTTCGATTGCCGGCTAGATGCACAGTCGGATAAATCTAAAACCTAATCCGCAGATCGCGACCAGAGTTAGTTGAAAGAAGTATCCTCTCAACCTTCAAGTCCGACACTGTTTATCTATATTCTAGCATAGCAGACAGAACGTTTTCGACGCCCGTCTCCCAGCCAGACACATAGACCGGATGATGTACGCTCTAACCCGATGGAACGTGGCAGCGGGTCAGAGGGCTGGCTACCCCTAACGTCCGTGCCCGTAACCACTTACCAATACTTCAGCTCGAAGGTCAAGGTGGTTGGTTACCCTTTAACCGACGGCCAGAGCACAGCCGGAAATTAAAATTACTTTTCCCTTAATACAGGATTTGTTATAAAACGGAACAATGAAACATAATATGTTCTGTGGATAGGTAGGGAGCGAATGTGTTGAAGTAGGTACGTTATCAGAACTGTTCTGATATCTGCTACCAGACGGAAACGTTTATGATGCGACGTCCGACGTCCCAGGCACGCCTACTTTTGAAATGAGATTTATAAATAAAGAGCCGAATTATGTTATTTTTATACACTTTTTCAATTTCTATTTTTAGAACCTTTATTATATTTATTTATTATGTTTTTTTTTTTTTTTTTTTTTCTAATTTGTCAAAATTTGTTCAAGCCACTTGCCACTTGTTTAAATATGTACTCATTAATACGAGTAAGTTTAATAACTTTATTCTCGGTACCAATTCCTTATATATATGTAGTTTTGTTTAACAATAAATAATAATAAACGTAATCAAAGATGCATAAATAAAAATATAAATATTTTAAAATTAAAGATAATACTTACATGTAGGTACAGTTTATTGTGATGTTAGATATGATTAGTTCAGCTAAAATATTTATAATTATAATTTGTAAGTACTTACCACTGCTTCCTGTTCGGGAGTAAGTCTAATAAGAAGGGTATGTTGATTGATATTAAATAATAAAAAAAAAAAAATAAAAAAAATATAAAAAAAAAATATAATAAAAAAAAATAACAAATGAAAAAGAAGCTTAACGAATATGAAAATTATTTTACGAGATTTTTAATGATTTTGAATGGCTCAAAAATAAATAAATAAATAAATTTAAAAAAAAAATAATAATAAAAATAAAAATATATATATAATATTTACTGTAAAACTGCTGTTTAGATATGTACTCTAATAATGCAATATCTTTAAATAAGCATCTAACTTAAAACTATTTACTATTTACTATTTTACGAATAATAAACAGATATTCATAAAATGCTACTGAACGCGTCACGTAGTAACTCGGCTTTCTTCGTAACGAGAATCGGGCGAGTCGAAGTAAGTATCATGTAGGGGTGTACCCACATTTACACAATACGCTCGGCTTAGCTCGTGTTCCCTCGGCTTAACTCGGCACAAGGTACTGGGCGAGTCTAAGTTTGCTGTCGGAGGTGTGTACCCACTCGATAATAAGTTTTATGAAGACACTAAAATCACTAAAAACACTAAGAGAATAGCCTAAAACACAAAACTAATAACCCGAGCGTGCACAGCAGAAATAACTGGACCAGGTAGTGGGGATAATTGTTTAAAACTAGCACTATTGAAAATTAGAGAACGGTTTTTTTGCGAGAGCAAGATAATAAGTTTTATGATAACACTAAAATAACTAAAAACACTAAAAGATTACACTAAAACACAAAACAAATAACACCAGCGTGCGCGGCAGAAAAAACTGGACCGGGTAGTGAGGATAATTGTTTAAAATTAGCACTATAGAAAATTAGAGAACGGTTTTTTGCGAGAGCGGCATAAAGTTGAGGCGGTTTAAACGGCTGTTCGATTGATGATGGTTGATGACGATTGATGATGGATGATGGATTGATGATTGTATACAATATATTAAAAAAAAACGAAAGATAAAAAACTTTGAGCTAAACCATGCCAATCCAACTTCATCCCACACTGTTGAGTCGCGAAGAGATCTACGAAAAGCCGGAAGATCTATCCCGAAAAATTCCAAGTCGTGTAATGAATTGACTAATCTACACATTCTGGACATTGGAGCATAAAAACCAAAGTTGCTCCTAGAAGATTTTATAAATAGCAGATTTTGACTTCTGGTGACACGGTTGGGAACATGAAAAGAAATTGATCGCAACAGAGATGGGACATCACTTAAAGCATTAAGTATTTTGAAAATGCATATAAGGTCCATCTCAGTTCTACGTCTCTCCAATGAAGACAGATTAAGAGATTGCTCTATTTCAAAATAGGAATAATTACCCCTTTGTAATCCGAGCAACCATGCCACTTTTCTTAAAAACGGTGTTGGACAGACTCAATATGGTCAATATGAGTCCTGTAGAATGGAGACAAATAGGAGAAGCGTATTCTAGATGGGGTCGAACTAGTGAGCAATAAAGAGTTTTGATGGTATTAATATTTTTGAAGTCCGCCGTCGCTCTATTGATAAAACCGAGAAGTTTGAGAGATTTGTTTACAATATTATCAATGTGATCACGATAGGAGAGTTTAATATCTAAAGTAATGCCAAGATCCTTTATTGACGAAACCATTGAAAGGAAAGTATTTTTAGTTTGTAGTTGAATTGTATAGGTTTTTTTCGTCGCAAGAAAGATATTATTTTACATTTGTCAATGTTAAGTTGAAAACAATTGATGTCGCACCATTCATTAAAACAATTAATATCATGTTGAAAAAGAAGACAATCACTGGGAGATTCAATCAGTTTAAGTACCTCGTTGTCATCAACAAAAAGCCAGAATTTCGTATTTCGAAAAACATTGATAATATCATATATTAAATAATAATGGAGCAAGGTGGGCTCCTTGAGGTACTCCAGAAGTAACAGTGATTGGAGAAGACAAGGAATTATTAATTTGAATCAACTGTTTTCTTTCACTTAGGTAAGACCTGAAAAATGATAATAAAGGATCTCTTATACCAATGGCTTGTAATTTAGCCAGAAGAATTGTGTGATTGACTTTATCGAAAGATTTAGAAAAGTCTGTATAAAGCACATCAGCCTGAAGATTGTCTTCGAGAGCACAAGTAATAGCAGTAGTATAAGCAAGCAGATTAGTTGTAGTGGATTTGGCAGCTCGAAATCCATGTTGTTGATCTATCAACACATTTTTAAATACAGGTGTTATTTTTTTTGTATAAAATTAATAATAAAACAATATGTAATCCAATATTTTCCTTAACTATTCACAGATGTAATTATAATAACCAAATTCCGAATATTAAATGTATTTGCAAATCGTTGGACAGAGTAGATTCAATTAAATATTTGGGAATTTATGTAGATGGGAATTTAAAACGGACTTGCCAAATTGATCATATTAAAAATAAATTGAAAAACCAAATTTCCCTTTTAAAACTATAAGAAATATAATAAGTCTAAAAGAACCTTTAAAAATATATTACGCAATAACTCAATCAGTTTTGGAATATGGGATAATTGAATGGGGATGTTTAAATGACACACTGATCGAGCAAATAATAATTGCACAAAAAGCTTTAACAAAAATTATCTTAAGAGTCCCAATCAGAACTAGCTCCCTCGGTATATTTGAAAATCTTAATGTAAAATCTATAAAACAACTTTATGTAAAAGCTTTGTTACTATACGCACGTAAACATTATTCTCTACCTTCCGTTACAAATACAAGAGTTACTAGATACTCCACCCTGATGTTGCAAAAAATAAAAAATAAATACAACCTTAGGTCAAAGAGAATTGGCCTACTACTCGGTTAAAGTGTACAATTTCCTTTTTTTTAAAAATTTTTTTCAATGTGTCAATTTGCAAGCCGATACATGCGGGTAACTAGTCAACTCAATGAAAATTTTATGTATTTTAGAGTCTTTATTCATTAAAATGCACGTTTTATTAAAATATTAATATTAGTATTGTAAAAAGAAAAACATATTTGTCCCCAAGAACTATTAAATGACATAATAAATGTTATTAAATATTTTTATGTAACCACTAACCGACTTTTCTATGTCTACCGGTTTCGAGACGTACCCGTATCTTCGTCAGGACACCAAACAAACCAACATGCGAACCAACATGCAAAACAACATGCAAAACCCACCATACACCTTCACCATAGTTGTTGCACAAAAATATAAAACCAACACGATATGCATTTTAATAAGCACATGCACTGATTAGGACAAACATGCACTGATTAGATTATGAAAATATTTTATGTTAATTACAGTGGAACATCGTATAAGGACTATATTGGAAGTTTGTTTGATTATTGATCAAAGGAACATTATTTTTCAAAGCTCTCCTAATGTGAAATATTACCGTATTATTTATTTTTAATCCTTTATTATTTGTATGTAAGATTTTAACTCGTGTATTTTTATTAAAATCGTGATTAAAATTGATTAGGCGATTTTCGAATTCAGAGAAATTATTATTGTGAAGTCACCTCATATGTTCTTTAACACGAATATCAAAATTTCTTGATGTTCTTTTAACGTAAACTGAAAGACAAGAATTGCATTTCAATTGGTAAACACCTGAATTATTTAATGAACTATTTTCAAACGGTACGTACCGAAACCGGTAGACAGAAAAGTCGGTAAGTGGTTATGTATAAATATTTGAAAACATTTTTAAAATGCAGAGGTAATGCTTTAAATATTGATAAATATTAAATAAAAGTTTGTCATCGGGTGCTCCAGCATTAGTTTTAATTAAGATTCAAATAAAATAGTACATACATAATATTGTACACATATAAAATATATTTATTTTGTTTTTGATGCTTTGAAAAAATAAAAAATAGTATTAAGAAGAAAGGAAAAACACGACAATGCCAGATAACATTAGATTAAACAATAAAATATACTTAAATATATTTGAAACTTAAGAAAAAAAAAAATAGTGGGTTTAAAGAATAAATTCAACCAAAACAAGATAGAAAAATTAAAATAAAAAATTGAAAAATAAAATTAAAATTTATTTGAAAGTTAAGATGTAAAATATGTAATAAAATAAGGAAGAAAGAAAAGAAAGGGTAAAAAAGAAAACAATTAAAATGTATTTGACGAGAGATAAACATACTGAGTTTCTTAAATGAAAGTTTTATATAAATAATAAATCAGTATAAAAACAGTCTCTATTCTAACAACTTTCGTAAAAAAACACAATTTTATTTTTATCAAAAGTCAAATGGCAGCATATTTAATACTTTTGGTACAGCATAATCCAACGAACGCAGTCCATATTTATTTAAAAATTTTGGTACGACTATTTAATTACTCTATTGATTTATTTACAGAAACGTTTACAAAAATAATACATTACGTATTTTTCATAAATTACACGTAAACAGTGATAAAACATTTTTTTTAAATGTGTTACCATTGGGTATCGAACCCGGAAACTTCCATGCACGAGTCAAGTGTCGCAACAACTACACCACGGAGGCCATATATGTAAAATAAATAAAGACGAGCAAAGTATGACACTTCCTCACGTCTGATCATAAACGTCAACTCGATTACTAACTTAGCATAGCTTTTTACTGTTAATCGTACCTTATTAGCCTCAAAATTGAAATATTTGTGTTTGAATGCGTATTTTGTATTTAATTTCACATGAAATAAAAAGACATCGCTGCAAATAAATGAGCTTGAATAAATTAAACAGGTTGATTCACCAAAGTAGCCAGTTATTAGAAGTCTCTAAATAGTGAAGAATTTAAATGGCGGACTTCGAAGTAAGGCGCCATCACTTGTTTTTCCTGTTTTCCCGCCTTTCCTTTGTCCCGGCGGGAACCGAACGTGAGTCAGCGGAACGAATAGTGAGTGTATCGCGCAACTACACAACGAGGTGATGTCACATTACGGAAAAGGAATTGGGTATTGTATTACCAAATTTAAGATTACGCCGCGGTCGGTGTCCTGTACAGTGCTCTATGCACCATTTGGTGAGGAGAGGGAATGTTTTCGTAGATGTCTTCGCCATAAACACAGTATGGAATATGGAACAAATAAATAAGAAGTATTACGTTATAATTCTATTACTATTTTGTATATTGTTTCGATTATTTTGCATATTTTTTTTGATTACCTGTACATTGTTTTAATATGTAAATAAATATTTTTGATTTTTGATTTATATATCGAAGAGTCCCGACTTAACACGGAATTTTCTAACAAGTCGGGACATAAAAAAACATATAATTGTGTCTATGTAAAATTGTGTATTTTGTGCATTAAATAAATAAATAAAAAAATCTAAAGAATAAATTTTATGAATGAATTTTTTCTAAAAAAGCCGTATTTGTCAAATACAAAACGTATTCTAGCTTACTAACTACTGACTATTAAACTCTAACTAACTTTTCGCTGGTGACATCACCCATAAAGCTAGGGTTTCCTAGGACAGCGGTGCCCGTATTTTAACGGCCGTAGTGAACGGTGATGCAGTGGACAGCCGTCGTAACGGTGACTAGAGTGAGGTTTCCTAGGAAAACGGTGTTATCAGCACCATTTAACACCGTTTCCCTAGGAAACCACTCTCTAATCGACGTTACGACGGCTGTCCACTGCATCACCGTTCACTACGGCCGTTAAAATGCGGGCACCGCTCTCCTAGGAAACCCTAGCTTAAGTAAAATTGAATGACTGTTACTTGGTGAATTCTTTGGGTCTTAAATTTACTAATAAACGTGACTGTGTGTCGTTCAGTTTTACTTGTCAAAAATCTGCGAGCTTCTATCAAATGGTCACATATTTTACAAATTAAATTCTTTTTTGAGTGTCGGTTCGACTTGGAATTTGTACCAGTCAAGCATTATGATAATACGATGTCAAAAAGTCAATATTCTCAATTTTGACATTTCTGCAAATGGTCACTTTTACTTGTATAACCACGATATATTTCAATAAACGTCTGGACAACATGTCTAATAGTATATAAATCAGTGCAATATCTATTTTTATCTATTTAGTTAATCTTAAAACTGTTACTATTCAAAAAAGAGACTAGATTTCCAGTTTATGGTAAGTGAACGGACCAATCGGCAGAACTGACTGAGAAGAAGCGGAAGAGAATTTGAAATGTCACTCGCGGAGAAATTTCAGAAATATAAAACTTAAAAAAATCATAGCGCTGGTAATACGATTCATATATTTAAAAAAAAAATCTTAGTTTAAAAGTTAATTAGCAAATAAAAAAACCACTCAACTTTCTCATTATTGAGAGTTAATTACTCGCAGAGTAAAGTTAATGGCGAACGATACCGATTTGACAGAGAAAAATAATAATATATGTCGACAATGCCAGTAACAAATAAATAAACTTAACAAAGATACACCTTCTGGTATATGAAATAATGATTAAAATGTTGTAATTATTTTCTATAAGACTACTTATAATAAATAGCATAATTATCAAGCAGAGATAAGTAAGAGGTAATCATTTGTGTCTAGACAACTACAAATAAAATCTTTATAGGACTATACATTACATACTAAAGCACGAATCACGTCTAATAATATAAGATTAATAATAAACAAAATACATTATTTAGATTCGACTATTTTTAAACATTAAAAGTGGCTAAAACGATAAAACATATTGTACGTTTTGTAATAGAATCAAAATCCTGGACGAGTATTTTGACAAAATGGCGACTCATCGGTAAAATTCGCGAATACGTTATTTTTTCCACAACATGTAGGTATAAACATTATAACTTGTCCATCGATTTTATTGTAAGCGGATTTGGGAAATAAAATTTGTATAAATATGCTGGATTTTAATATAAAAACTTTTATTCTTGCTATGCGAAGAATAATTATATTTACATACGAATGAAAGTGATGAATACAAAAAGAGCACAAAAATATAACAAGGAAAACTGAGACTCTATTTTAAGGCTGGTGTTTGTGTGAAAGAGTCAAAAACAAAAGAAGAAATTCGTTAAATCAGTCGTTTATTGACAGTAAGCGGGAGTGCATGCTTATGGCGAGCAGTGAATTATTTTATAGGTATAAGGAATGTAGGTAAATTGTTGGTGACAACAATATATCTACAGTCGTCTGCATACCCACACAGCTTGGCAAGTCATTCTAGATTTGTCTCTCCTAGCAAACAGCCGCTCTCTTACCACAATATAATAAGCATTTAGAATAAACCACAGTCGACTACAATAAGTCTTATTATTGATCTTTACATACCACCATAGGGTATAACAATAGGTAATCTACAAAATGTTCATTAATTTGTATCTTAATACAGTATTGTGCAGAGAAAGGGCCTTTTTAAGTGTATTCATGGTTAGTTGTTTTTGGGCGGGAACCGATTCCAAGACTGTTTCTTTATTGAAATTATTATCACAGTTTACTTCTTCCAGCCCTTCGTTGGTCATTGGCGCGTTGTGGGCTTTCAAAATGCATATTATCGCGCCACTAGGCAGAAACTGTGAACGCTCGACTAAATGGTTCACGGAAATCAATTTCTCCAAAATTATAGCTATTTTCAGGAAAAGTGTATAAGTTTGGGTTTTGTCTAAGGGAAGAGACCATTGCGGGAGACTGGTGTAAGACATTGCGTAGATTTATATACTATTAAGCGTGTTGTTCAGATGTTTATAAAAATTTTCGTTTATGTAATAAATTTTAATTTTAACACTCTTTAATAATATGCATGTTTTCACTTTCCATTATGTTGTATCCCAAATCAACACACGGCTGTTGGCCTCATAGAGTAAGGGATACGGTTTTCTTTTTTGTAATATGTACCTTTTTATGAATAAATAAAATGAATAATTAATTGTAAAAAAATATGTGGAAAATAATGAATTATTTCTTACAAAGACGTAACTTGTCTAAGCATAAGCTTTTTTTTGTAAACTGGTTTTATACATAAAATATTCTACTTTAAAAAAAATTCGTAATTTGAATCATATCAAATTAAAAACACAAATAAACTCATAAACATTTTTTCATACCATTAAGTACAATTCAAGCGTGTACTTGCAAACAAGGCAATTTGTCCCCTCCTTATTCCAAACAACCCCAAACTAGAGACAAGGTTGTAAATAGTGCGGCGCCCGTTCTGGGCGCCAGGGACCGAACACAGGCGCCGCGGCGCTCTCGCTACGGACGTCGCGTCGCGCCGCTGGCTACTTGTAGACGGAAGCAACAGGTTGGCGCTGAGCGCTGAGATATGTTATCGTAATTGGGTACTTCAGAATATTTAGGTAGAATAAAGCAAAAAAAAACGCTATCATTATTATTTACCTATCCGCACCTAGTGGTGCATAGGGTACTGCATTTGAACTTGTTTTACATTTTAGTTACTTGGAAAGTAAGATGATTGTCTTACGATTCAGGTGCCAGTGCGGGGACAGTAAAATATGGCAATATCAAACCACCGATTTGTAAATCACACTATTCCTTCACTGTCATACTAGGAAATTAGAAAAAAGTGATTGTACTTAGGGGTACAATGAAAGCTTTTGAAAAATATATTTTTTTGGTTATTTCCGTGGTTTGATTGTAAAAAAAACTGATAGTGAATATGCGAAACAGGAGAAAGACACAAGTCTGGGTCGAAAGGGGTGGGTGCTTTTATCATAATGTTAAACTTTGTACATCTGTGGCTTTGCATCATTTTGGAATAATTTAATAGTTATACATTATAGTTTCCTCTCAAACATAACCATAATACACGCTTCACGTATAATTATGGTTTGGTAGTAGAAAAAATATGTAATAAGTATGGAAATAGAACTCTCAAATATTTAGTACCTAGCATTTTTAATTTATTGCCGAAAGAACTTAAATTTAACACACATTGTAACAAGAGCAAATAAGAAAGTGGCCACTCAAAATTTTATATATAAATAGTAGCTTATGTGTAAATATTTTAATTTTTCATATATTTTCTTGTATTTCAAAAATATTTTTTTGTATTATTACTTGTACTATATACATGTATATTCTGATCTTTCCGGCTGTTCATTTTTATCTGTTATTCATTGTTTTTATAAATGTAACTAATATTATTAAGTTAGTGTAAATATAATCTTCACCAACAAGCTACAGAAAGTGGCTTGGTGGGATTTTAGTTTTAGTAAAAATATAACAAGTGAGTTCTTTTTTTAAATTGTAAAAATGTATAATTATACTATTTAAATAAAATAAATTAAAAAAAAAAATTAAACCACCATTAAAACAAATAATTCACGGCAAATCTGCCATGAATCAAACCCGGGACATAAAAAATGGAGGTCAATGCGCCAAGTGTAACCCGCCGTAACTTGCGTACCAATCCTATCTTTGCCGTGGAAAATTATAAAACTAATATCGGATTCTTTTCCGCTCTGCCAAGGATCCTCAGAACAGTGAATGAAATCTCACTAAACGGTACTGTCGATGAGTTCCTACAGCGAGGGCAGGCATTCAAGAAGCAAGCGGTGTTGTCACTCCTGACTCGCGATGTCACACTTGCCATGTCCGCCTAGATTATGCCATATTTATACCCTTTGTTAATTATACATTTTGTAAATTTAAGTAAATTTTAAGACCGTTTAGATTGAGTATTACTCATTACTGCCAATGTGTTAGGGCTTACTAAAGCCTGTTGATTCTTTCTTCTCTCAAACAAAAGAAAATAAATATAACGTTTTCAATTATTCAATCGACAACACAATTTTAATGAATGTCGAGACAATTCAAGATCTTGGGATACTTTTTGATAACAAACTTAAACTCAACCATCACATTGACCACATTTCAAAAAAAGCGTCCAAAATCTGTGGATTTATTTTGCGAATATCTAAGCCATTCAAAAGCCCGAAAATTGCAATGAGGAACTTCAGCCCTACGGGAAATCGGATACAATTTTTTTTTTCTTACGTGGGGTAAAAATTAGAGCATTAAATTGTACTGCAAAGTTTCTTGAAAATGTACAGAAAAAATAATAAAAAATATTTTGATAAAAACGCACTACTTTAAATGACGTCACTGGTTCATGTGAATCGACCTATGATCTGAGAGCTATGGAAGATTTCCGGTATGCTTGTCGCTTCTGGACCAATGGGAAGAACTGAATGAGAATAAGCGGAAATGAACCTCTGACGTTACACGCGGAGTTATTTCAGAAATACAAAACTTAGCGCCGATAATACGAAATATAAAAATTTAAAAAAAATAAATAAACTTAGTTTAACAGTCTATTAACAAATAACTTTTTTTTTTAAAAACCACTGAACTTCCTCATTGCATTGTATAAATCATTTGTTCGTAGTTTGCTTGAATTTAATTCTATAATATGGTCTCCTAATTATAATATTCAAATAACGTGGATTGAATCATGAAAGTATACAGGAAAATAAAGCATGTAAAACCTTTTTAAATCGGTACAGTTAGATTTAATCATAATTACTATTTGCCATTAAGGTTCTAGCATTACAAACATAAGTTTTATTTTTAACAGTTTTGTTTTAGTTTTTGAAATAATTCTGCTTTTGACTCATACGCAGGGACTGATATAAACAGTTTCAACTACCAAAAAGCTCGTTAAATGAAAATGTTTACAAAATATGAACGAGATTCAAACTCTGTATTCCATATTGCCACAGGCTAGAAACTATTTCTGTTTAATAGTTGAAAGTTATTTCCGCTTGACTTTAAGACCATTCACTCATAAAAGAACCCTTCTATTCTATAAAAGGACAGCTGCGTAATTATCCGGTAGATTAGAAATATCACACTCAATGCGTACGTTCGTAAAACACTTCATTCAACATACATTCCTTAGAACCTAGGATAAAAATAACTGGATACGTATTGTGTGGCAATTAAATAACAAGACTTTTGTGAGATATCTGATTGAAAGCAAGTGTAATATGCTTACGTCATAATTATCAGTTCCTGCTGGACAATGCAGTTGATCACGTAGGCATGGTACAAAGTTGAGCCCACTGGAAAGTATCTGTCTGCCAGTATTTACTTAGCCTCGACAAACACAGCCCTTATCTGACTAATATATATTTTGTATATTATATTAGTCAGATAACTAATATATTTATGCGTACTGAGAACTTTTTACAAATCCTTGGTGCGAAGTAGACTCGAGAGTGGCTCGATGATTTGGGGGCCACATGAACTGAAGTACTCTGTTATGATAGAGAAAATCCAAAAGAAGTTTCTGAGATATCTCTACATGAGAGAGTGCGGGTATTATCATTGGCTCTACCCGACCGAGTTTCTCCAGGGTATGCTTGGCTACAACAGTTTAGAGACTAGAAGGAATGTGTATTTGACTACACATTTTTATCGATTGTTGCGCGGTATGATCGATAATTTTGAAATTATGATGAGCATTGGTTTGTATGTTCCTGATAATTACCTAAGACAGCGTCAGCATAGATTGTTTCATATTTCGATATTCAGGACCAACCTGCCTATGGTAATGCCTGTTGGAAGGGCTACCGCTATGCTAAACAACATCGCTCTGGATATTGATCTGTTTCATGTATCCGAAGGGGTTTTCCGGAGCAGGATTCTCCTACTACTTTGACATAAGTCTCTTTCGTGTATTTTTTAAAATCTTTTTTAAAATATGTATGTATTGAATGTATTTTTGTAATGTTAATGTTATATTTAAAATAAATGAATTGAAATTGAATTGAAAATTGGTACGGATTGGCCATGAAGATGACTTCTCATCAAGAATCACTAACGGATAGTTATTATCACAGGTTCACGTCAATTTAGTACGCTGTATCTACCCACAAATATTTCAATAAATCTAAATCAAGGTTTACGAGTTAATTTTCGAAAAACATAAACTCTTGTGCACGCACATTACACATGTAAACTTATCTAAGTTTGTTGCAACGGAGAGGGAAAACTTGTTTGTGAAGGGAATGTGGAAGTCTAGGCATTTACAGGGCTAATGACCTATCATTGGCTGGTTTAAGTGGCCCCTTTACAGACTGTGTAACATTTACCGTTCTGCTTATGTTGCCTAATAGGTGAATTGGTTCAGCCGGATGAATCTCACCCACATGAAAAATGTACCAGCTCTTTTACTTCACTAAAGTCAACATTGAGGGGAGATCCTTAAGCCCGCCATCCACCCGCAGCTGTTATATATGTAGTCCTGGGGGACTCTGTCAGCTGCGCATAGAGGAAAGTTATTATAAATATTCCTAAGGAATACAAACTCTATGCAGAGTAAGGAGGGGGGAGGAGGATGTATGGACAGAGGCCAACAAGTCGTCCCCACCTCTCAGGATCCCCTCAATACCTCTAATTTTTTTTTATTCAAAAATATGTATATACGCAAATAATTTACATAAATAAACGTATACAAATATACATAAACAATTTCTTTAAACTATAGTAACACAACAAACATACCTTACACAACAAACATAAGTAAAAACACTGATATTTACAATGAGAGGACGGCCTTGAATAAATAAAGACTCCCTGGGTGGTCAGAGGCAGAGGATTCGAATACCACCCCCATAAGGGGAGGAAAAAACAAAAGAACGTGTGCGTTCCACTCGGAAGGGGGCACAGTTCCAACTGAATTAGCATCCCACAGGAACAGTTGCCTGTCCCGCCATATTTTACCCACAAAAGTCAACAGGTAGAAGAGTTGAGGAAATGTGGATGTTTAAACATTGGTAGAACAGTGAATGTTACACAGTATGTAAAGTGGCCACTTAAATAAGCCCTGTAAATACCTAGACTCCAACATCCCACCGAAATGTTAACGAAAAGGCGGACTGTAAATGAAAAACGAGTTTCATTCAGTTTTGTGATTTGGATATATTTGAGAAAGGATAGGAACATGGGATGGATACCTACTTTTAATATGATCTGAATGTTCTTCAATTTATGGCTCTGGATGACAAAATGAACTAAAAAATGTTACAATGTTTTCCACGACGCGCGACGATTCCGATTTTATGTTCCTATCCTTTCTCAAATATTTCCAAATCACAAAACTGAATGAAATTCGTTTTTCATTTACAGTCCGCCTTTTCGTTAACATTTTTCTCTGCTGCATTGACATGTTTTTATACTTTTAAACTACTTTTAATTACTTATATTGTATATGTATATAAAATCAATATGTTTCTGCTCTTACTATAATGTGTCATTAATTTTGAAGATGGTTTTAAATAGACTTAAATTTATTGTCTTATTTAAAGATTCTTCTCATCGTTTCCTTGAATTCCTTAAAATATGTATGTGTATATTTATGTTTTTCCTTTTTTTAAATGTTATTATTATTAAAAAAAAAATTTACATCTGAGCATGTTTTTCATTCTTTATTTTAATTCTTAACTTTTAATTTCTTTTACAATTTTCTTCATTTCTTTACTTTAATTTTAATTTTGAAACAATTTCTATTTGTGTTTTTTTCCTTCTCTTTTTTGTATATTAATTAATAGCCTTACATATAATTACTTTATAATATGGAAACTTCATTGGTCTTCTAGAGTTAAGTCTAACTATGTAAAATATAAAACTTTGCAAATGTACTGTATGTTACCTAAATAAATATTTTTTTTTTTTAAAAATCCCTTTTTAAAAAAGATTTTCCTTCTCTGAATTTATTCAGACAACACTTTAGTGTTAAAAAAATATATACACGCAGATTGCACATTATTTGTTAGTGAACAATAACAGTAATAAAATTTATTCTTTAAAAATATTCGGTAATTATTCAATAGCCATGTGAAAAATTAATAGAAGTGAATAATATTTTTTGAAAAGAGGATAATATAAAAGTCGAACTAATAATACGTTGGATATTTATTATTTGAAGAATGTATTTGAACTATTAATATTACACAAGTCAGTTGCGCCCCTCGCCTGTTCATTCGTCTCATAATAAATCACACATAAACAGGAGTCCCTTTACTGTATAAATACAAATATATATATACGACGTTTATTATATGAATGCCTACAAGGGGGAATATCTGAAATATTATAAATGAGTATCGCTCGTATTTAGAGACAAAAATCTAAGTGAGAATAGTTCCAATAGCAGAGAATAAATTGATGGTGAGGCAGAAGAATGTACTTTTTTCCATTTGAGTATTGTTTCTAAATACCGTTATAAATAAATGTTAAAAACTTTCTAAGTTGTTATATATCCTATAGTCTTGATGTTTTTTGTTGATATTTCTTGATAAAACTCCTTAGTTAATGATTATGATAAAATTATAAGTAAACTTATCAATGAAACTTCTTGGTTTAGTTTTACTATTTATTATTTTGATCAACGAGCGCTTTCGCCTTAGTAGGCATCTTCAAGACTGGTAAATTGTTGACAACATTTACAGTTTTTATATTATTCTTAACATATTTAAGAGATAAGATCAAATAAGTATTTCAACAGGGGACAGAAACATAAATATTTACAACTAGTTCGCTAAACAGTTCATTTTTGGGAGGTTTTGGACCGAAATTGGGATTAAGATTTTATTATTTAAAAGGTGGGAAAAGAACACATGGCGAAATACAACAGAGTGGAAAATACACATTTTAACAGATAAAGTTAGCACAATACTTGATTTTTGACAGGGATATAATAAAAAGTAAAACTAAACCATGAAGTTTCATTAATAAGTTTATTTAAAATTTTATCATAATCATTATCCTATAATTCTTAAAATATAGCTTGATCAGAATGACAACTGTCAAACTAATTTCATTAGTAATGGGAAATTACTGATCAATGATCAAATCGATTTTATCGGTTATTTCATGCAATCATGAAACTCTGTTTCCAAAAATTGATATAAAAACACAAAAACAAGCCTATTTTAGTGTATTTAACACAATTATTCACCCAAAAATAGGACATTTATACTTTTTTCATGAACAACATCAAATGAAGTTTTTTTTTTTGTCAATTTACATTGATCAATTTGTCCCATCTCTAATGTTTTTCCAAAATGATGTAACCTTGTAAGAACGTCGTTAACTATTAGGTTAATTTTAGTTTTTTTTTTGTTTTAAAGCTGATTTTATATATTTATGTTGATTTATTAAAGCAAGCATTGTATTAAAAAAATAAATTAACACGCCAGATCCGAATGATTTTTCGTGTGTCAATAAATAACTCCTTTGACGTTACTACAAAGTTATGTCGTCACTTGTCATTCTAACCAATCTATATTTTAAGGACTGTAGGTAATATTATTCAACTTTTCGTTTCGTTTAACGTTTCCCCGTAGGAGTAGGATAGAACGCTATGCCACTCGGTCTTTGCATACGACTCGCCTAAAGTCTGTATTAAATGCTGCAGCGAGACTTATTTTCGGAATCTGTAAGTTCAGTATCTCTCTACCACTTCGGAAATTACACTGGCTACGTTTTCCACATAGGGTGGAATACAAACTCGTCTTATGTATAAATCACAGCACAACTCTGCTCCGGAATATCTAAGGGGACAATGCATTCCAGATAAACTAGCTGACAGGCGTCTTACGCTTAGATCAGCTACGTCTACGGCGAAAGAAAAGCAAACAGTGCACTAAGTTCGGTGAACGCGTACTTACGGTCGCAGGCCCTATGGCATGAAATGCTATCCCAGCAGAAGCGCAAGGCTGTGAGAGTGAAGTAATGTTTCGGAAAAAACTTAAAACCCACTTGTTCTCTAAATCATTTTAATAAATCCGTAGCATGTGATAACAAAATAAATTTTAAAAATTAAATTACAATTAAAAGCTTCAATTAAATTTGTTTATCTACAGAATCACTTTGTAAAGCACCCTTGAGGTATTATATTACAAAAATGGCGCTATAATAGTTATCCATTATAATAATAATAATAATAATACGGACCTCGCTTCTTCTGCGTTCATACAATTCATGCACAGAGGCCGATTATTCCGACGTTCGACGTGTCTATCTTCAAGTGTTTGTTGAATTTGGTCATGACATATCTTTCTCGGTCTTCCTCGTTTTCTGAATTCATTACATTTGGAGAGTAAATATTATTGGCCGTTCTTTCGCCTTCCATTCGCATTGCATCTCCAAACCAACGCTAAGCTTCTTTCTTGATTTTGTCGATAATCTTTGTCTCAGCTTTACACAATGCACGCATCTCGATATTTTTTAATCTACCGTGCATAGTTCTCTCACACATTTGACTGAGAGATCGCGTTTTGAAAGCATTTTGCCTACTTTCATCCTTGTTTTTGCAATTCCATACATATTTGAACACAACAATTTGATTGTCTGTGATGCCACACTAGTCTACCTTAGATACAAGACTTGATATATCTCTCTTATTTTTTTAAATGATGAAGTTGTATTTTTTGTGATCTTTAAATTAAAATTTTCACACCGGATTTGGAAAGTAAAATTTATATAACTATGCTGCATTTTAATACAAAAAATATCTATCCTTGCTACGCGAAGAATGAATGTCCGCCTATATAGCAATAAATCTGTATAACAGAGAGCACGAAGATATAACTCATAACAAGGAAGACGCTGCTCTGTGGCCAATGTTTGTGTGAAACAGATTCACTCGGTTATTGACAATGATGGAGGACGCACGCACGTGAGATAACCCGCGTAATAACGATTTATAATTTATTTTGCCACAACAGGGCTAAATAAGTTGTTTATTATTTTGAATTATGGAGAGGGAATTATTAATCAGTACATCTTCATGTTTTTTTATTTTATCAATTATTTTCTAAACCTTAAAATATTCCGTCCTATGCTTGTGGAAACACGATTTTACATCACGGCGTCCAAAGGAATTATTTACCACAGTCCTTTAAAAGTTGATGATCTTACAAGCATTTTGTCTTTTAATACTCCATTACTATATAATTCTAGGTCAAGATAACTATGTTTATTGAAAAAGAAAATACTTTTATACCTTCTCATCAGATGGTCATGTAAAACAACTAAAAAAAATTGAAATTAGTTGTCTTAAAATGCTATATATTAAAAATATTAAGTATATTATTATTGTGTATTAAAATAAAATACATATTAAAAAACTTTGTTTTTCACCACTTATTTTCGCATATTTTTTCTACCGACCGGTTTTAAACACACAAGCTTCTTTATAAAAGTATATTTAGAAGCTAAAAACTGAGATGTTATAAATTTGCTTTATTATAATTTATAACCACAAAATTAGTGCTTTAAATATAAATTTTAAAGAAAGTATTACGATTTAATCATATCAAAAATAATATGCTATTTTTCCGGTTACAAGACTCTTCAGAGTTTTTCTCTTTTTTGTAGGAACTGCGAATGTAAATGTATGGATTTTTGTATAAAAATGCTAAATTAATTAAGCATATATTCAGACATTTAAATCATGAATTAACTTTGCTAGTTTATACATAGCAAAAAAGTTCATATAAATCATTCAAATGCGCGTGCTTACACAAGCAAAGATTGTATGTTAACTTGGTTCACCGACAGTCACTAAATTAAATGTTTCAGCTTAGTTCGATAGCATATTAACAAACAATAAAAAACGGAGAAACCATTTCCTCATTAAGTAAATAAAATACTTCGTGATCACGTGAACGCCAGAGTGCTTTTGTTAGAATAATCATAGCAGATTGTCAAACAAGCTATTATTTTTTTAAGCCAATAGCATTTATCACGTTATTTGTTTTAGCTTTCCAAAAGTTGGCTGAAAAGCAAAATAATACTTACGTGCACAAAAGCAAAACAGTATCCGGAATATATTGTTGATAGGATAATATAATATTATGTACGTACGGAATAAGTAATTGTCTGCAGACGAAATGCTGGCGCTGGCTTGGGCCAAGCGTCGCGACGCTGAGGCTTCGTCCGCGGCGCGGCTCCGTGGCGTCGGCCTCGCGAGGCGCCGGGAAAAGTGGCGTCGAAAAATAACAACGTCTACTTCTTTATTCTTTACAGTGTTTGTCATCGACGAGGGATCGGATATTACGGAGTTAATCGCCGGAATGAGGAAGGAGATAGACGGGACGCCATAAATCAAAGGGGCTTGTTGTGGAGAATCGATCCGTATTGGTGGCCATTATAATATATACCTATACATCTAAATTTATTGCAACAGAGAGGAAAAGATTTTTGAGAAGAGAATATAGAAGTGTAGGCATTCACACGACTTATGACCTATCATCGGTTTTTTTTTTTTTTTTTTAAATTTACACAGTGTTTTGATTATGTCCGAATGTTTGCAGTGAGGCTGGATTTCCTCCCCAGGGAGTTATTCCGATCTAAATTTGTTGCAACAGAGAGGTAAAACATTTTTGAGGGAATATGGAAGTCTTGCATTTGCATGGCTCATGACTTGTCATTAGCTGGTTTGAGTGGCCACTTTACACACTGTTTAATATTAACATTCAGTCGACAGATGGAAGAGTTGAGGCAGTTTAGATATTTAAACATGGGCATAATGGTGAATGTTACACAGTGTGTAAAGTGGCCACTTAAACCAGCCAATGACAGGTAGATAAAACAAGGTGCTTATAAGGGTTTTTGGATGGTTTCAGTTCCTATAATAAACAATTAATCAACAAAAAAAAATGCGGACACGATATCTACAGTGTGTAAAAAAACATTGCTCTAGTGCCATAACACAGGAAGAGAATACGAGAATACATTTGTATAAGAAAAACATTAAACATTCAGAACAAATTTATAAAATACCTTAAATACAAAACATGTTTTTCTTATGTATCAACTCTCGCTGCCTCCACCTACCATGGAATCACTTCTCTACAATACCGTGGAGTGTGTGCAGACAGACTACTGCTTTAAAAAATTATGACAGGATTAGTTGGCTGTGCAGAATTATTATTTATTTATATAAATGGCATTTTCATGGACGATATACAATTCATAATTACCAGGATTTGTAGACTGTGTCACCTGTTTCATGCACCAATAAGTAAAACATCGTATGTTAAAAATGCTTTTTAATAAGACTTTTTCAGAGTACAATACCAAATTTAACGACATAAGACTACAAAAATGACACTTTGTCTGATTTAAAATTGACAATTAAAATTTATTATGTACCTTGATGGACATTTTAATAATAAATATGTACTTCTTCCTTTCCCTCCTTATCCTCTTTTCATGCATTCCTCTCCCAATTTAGCCCCATTTACTATAAATGTTCATTTTTTCTTAATATATGTCTTTTTTTATTATTAAAAAGAGTATGAATACGAAAAAAACATTTTTATATGTATGAACTATAATACGTTCAGTATTATATTTTCTTAACAAACTTTGTATAATTTGTGAAAACCTGTTATTGGTTCTGAGTTTATTATTATTATTATATATCTGTTGTTGACTATAAATTTATATGTAAAGCTTTTGATTTCCCAAATTAAATAAAAGTGACAGCGTGTTTCCTCTTAGCTGAATTTAATAGGGATGCATATTAAACAGTTTGGCAGAGAAATAATCAACGGACCCTTATAAGAACAATGAGGAACTTCAGCCCTACGGGATATTGGATACAAGAAATGATTTCCAATAAATTAAATAAAAGCATTACATTGCTCGCCAAAGTTTGCTAAAAATGTATGAAAAAAAGAATACAAAGTATTTTAATAAAAACAAATTACTTTGAACGACATCACTAGTTCATATGAATCAACCAAAGATAAGTAAGTTGTGAAAGATTTCCGGTTAACGGTAATTCAACAGACTAATTGGCAGAACTGACCGAGAAGAAGCGGAAGAGAACTTGAGACGTCTACGACGAATTTCAGAAATACAGAACTTGAAAGAATCCTAGCCCTGATAATACGAGATATCAATTGAAAAAAAAATGATTAGTTTCATGGCCTATTAACATATAAATAAAAAAACAGTGAACATTCTCATTCAAAGTTTTATTTATTTATTTACCAATAAACAACATTTTAAAAATAACGTGATAATCAACAATGTATGAGTACGTATAAATGAATGTTCCTATAGGTTATGGTGGGGGTATTTAGTGCTGCTCTAGAGATTGTTCCAATTCCAATTTTCTTCACCATTTTCTTCATAGAGGTTGGCCTAAGACCCGATCTACTCCCAGTATGGAGTCAAATATTTAACTTTGTGCGGTCTTTTACTTCACTAAATGGACAAATACTTTGAAGCCAGCTGAACAGGTAAACTTTGTGAGGTCATTTACTGTACCAAATGGACAAAATACCTTGAAGCTAGCTGAACAGGTAAACCTTGTTGAATTAAATAAGTATTTATATTCTTTGTACCCAAAATATACTTAATTGAAAGTTCCATAACTATGGACCAATAAATTATCTTCATATGAATAAACTACAGGCGTCAATAAGTAAATGAACCATTTTGTAAATGAAAATAAATCCAAAGAACTATATTTAAATATTTATTTTTAAGTAGTTTATTACACATTTTTTGAGACATAAGTCCCAACTCCATCGGACTAAAAGTTCTAGAATGAGTTGGGACGAGTAATTAGTTGACAGAGACATACGAGTATATCACCAAAAATATTATATAGGATCAGAAACAAAATAATACATTCAAAAAACAAATATATGTCACATTAATATGGTAAACAGCCCCCTCAAAGATTCTGAAAATCATCAAGGAGTTTCGCACTCAAATCCCTTCCGCTAAGGAGAATCCAGTCCTCAACTCCTCTCTTAAAAATAGTTTTTGCCCTTGAAGCTTAATACGCTCTTCCAAAATATGGAACACTCTCGGTGCAATAAAGGTGAGATGTCCCTGAGCAAAAGTCGCACGGGTTTTGAGTATACAGGTAAAATACAGGTAGAAGAAAAATACTTACGCTGCCTATTACCTTTACCTATTACACAACACTTATGCTACCTGGGGTGGTATTCCAAATGCTCTCGCGGCCGTATTTTCTCGTATATACAAAATAGACGAAAAAAACTGTTTTCTCGTGCAACGAGAGCGGTTCAGAATAGCACCCCTGGGCCCGAATTGCAATGGGAAGTTATCTTCGACTGTCTATAAAGAAAAATCAATATTTGTGTACGAAATTGAGTATGTTTGCATGAACATTTAAAATATTTTCATCGGTAACCTATAATTAAACATGTTTAAAAGAAAATATGTTTAAAAGAAGATTCCCTATAGACAGAAAACCTGTTTAATTTAATTTAATACGATGTCAGTAATTATACTATGTCAATCACTTTTTATGTAGTCGTACGTTCAATATTATATTTTGTACCTTTTACATTATTTTTATGTAACTTTTTTGTTTTCTTATTCTTTAAATTTATCTTATTTCTTAACAAATTACAACAGGGATGGAGAATACCTTAAATAAGGGAATATAAAGTCTAGGCATTTACAAGGCTTATGACCTGTCATTGGCTGGTTTAAGTGGCCACTTTACACACAGTATAATTTGTTTAATTTGTGAATCTTAATGACTCCCGAGGGGGTGAAATCTAGTCTTTTGTCTACAAACATTTGGACAAACTCAAATATTGTATCTTATTTCTATTTTCTTTATTTTTATAACTGCAAAAAACTATAAAAAAAAAAGAAAAAAAAAAAAAGAGTGCCTAACATTTCTTAATTGTTAAATTGCGTTTATTTTGATGCCGATAATGTACTTAATCAATAGCTTACATCACTGCGGAAAATTTATATTGACTGTTTTCAAAATTTTCGTTTTTATATATACTTATTTTCTTTATACAATATATGTAAAAACTATTGTTTTTTTCTCAAATAAAAATAAATAAATAAAATATGTATGCATATTGTGCTTTTCATTCAGAAAACTTAATTTTACTTTGTAGATGAAATTGAACATAAATGTTAACTTTCCATTGATCGGGGCCCTGGTAACAAACGTGTCGGAAGGTGCAACAGTAAAAGTTACATTCAACTTAGCGTTTTGAAAGTTTGTACTGGTAAAAACTCATTACTCGCACAGGCACCGTACATTAAAATACGTATAATAATACACTTTGCCGCTGTGAAGCCACCAAATACCTTCTTACAATGCATACGGCTAGATATTAAAATGTAGTTGTTAACGAAAAGCGGACTGAAGCGAAAAAACTCATTTTATTCTGTTTTTTAAAATGTTGGAACACGGAATGTAAACCTACCTTTGATACGATGAGGATGTTTTTTAATTTTGGGCACTGGATGATGAAATTCATTATGAATTATGCAACGATTTATGATAACTTTTACAAACGCGCGACAAATCCAATATGTATGCAATCTAATGTAATGTAAAAATGTTGTTTTGTTTTGTTTTGTTCCAAATCCAAATGTTCTAATTTTGTATTTCTTCTATCTTGATGTAAGGTACGTACCATAAGGATGGGTCAAGGGAAGGATGTGAAAGAAAGGTAATTAGCCAGGAATAATATCGTTTAATGCTGTTATTTAACCAGTAGTCGTGATTTTTTTCTTTGCACTATACTGCCATAATATGTGGTGAGTAGAAAATACGAATTCCGGCCATTTTTAAACCCTAAAAAATCCGGGGTTGAACTTAGCTGATCTTGTGTGCTCAGACGAGCGTTTTTAACTGCTGCTTATGTTGACAATAAACTAAGAAGCGGGCTTAGAAATGAAACATTACATGATTTAACATTCTTGCTCTTGTATTTTCAGAATGCCAAAAAGATTCCTTTAAAATGCTTTCCTAATAATTTTGTTTAATTGCATTTGCAATAAACACGTTGAATTTTTAGTTTATAATGCAGAAACCAATTTTTTTTTCATTTTTGTCTGTGCATTTCACACGATGTTCTCTGACTACTAATTACCTTATAAAAAATAAACGATTTTCAAAAAACTGCAAAGTTTTTTTTTTTTTAATTGTCTTTTTGATTTTTTTAATCGGGTTGTGGTCCCGTGGCTAGTGTCTTGGACTCACAGCTCAAATGTTTGTGGTTTAAATTCCAGTCTACCCCAACTTGACTCCCATTTTCTTATAGTGAGTTATTTAAAATTGCCCTCAAAGTGAAATATTTGTGTAAATTATAAGAACGCAAATAAATTTTTTTTTCTAGTGATTCTATCTTAAACCACGTGGATAATCCGTAGATAATCCCGGGAACGATAATCCCGGGACGGCTAATCCCGGATCAAAATCCCGGGGTAATTCTGGGATCTAGAGATTATGCATAAAAAATCACGTAAGAGAGAGATTTATTTATTAATTTAAATGTAATGTTTGCTATATAAGATGGACCGACGAAATGTAGGAACTAAGGGATTCCTTATTAAGAGGGAATGCTATAGAAGAGAATTTTGATGAATAGATAATATACATTGTTTTTCTGTCACTCTCTCACAAGTGCCTCTCCGATATTATGTTGTCGGAAAAATACAACTGCACGTCGGACTGATTAAAAATCGAGGTTTCGTTGTCCCTTTTAGCGCGCTCCAAAACTGAACCGAATTTGTTATGTTTTTTTTTGAGAAAGAGTATCATAATAAAATTTTCTGTGTTTGTATCTTTTCCATTAATTAAAATTATTTATCAATTAGTGTTCCGTATGTCCAGAGAGGGCAGATAAAACTGGACGCTTTTTAAAATTTTTGTATGGTCTTAGCTCCCATGAGAAACAATTTATGAAAAATGCAAAAAGATAGAGACACACCAATGATAAATATCTATAGTGTGTAAAAAAACCACTGTTCTGGAGACATAATCTAAGGAGAAAATAAGGGAATACATTATGATTAAGAAAAAGCACACTGAGTTTCTTCGTGAACGAGCGGGGAGGAATGAAAGCGTATTATACACCCAGCGATTCGATCCACAAAAATATTTTTTTTCGTAGATAGATATATCAATAATACCTCAAGCGACCTGACATCCGTCCGGCTCCGATGTTTATCTGAGATTATTTTTTTAAGACTAAGTCAATCGACAAAAAAATATATTGTTTACTCGGTTCGCTCCTTAATTTTTTTTAAATGAAAATCACGCACGACACAATCATTGAAAATACTAATGTTTAAGTAAATGGCAGAACAAATATATACGTATATGTTTTTTATTATTTTTATTTGCTTTACAATGTTCTTCAAATTAGTTTTAGTATAAAGGAAACAGGTTGAAGTGAACATGCTTGTAAGACTTTATTTAGCCAAAGCATTTTTTAGTGTTTTCGTTTATATTTAGGCATGTTTATCTGTGTTTATTTATGACATAAAGGTATAATAGTTTATTGTTTATTTTATTTATTAATTACATTATACATACATTCGTTAAGGACAGAGACACAGTTTATAGCGACACAATCAGGAACGACCCATGTCGGTGAACTTGCTCCGACTCGCTAGAAAATCCGTGTTGAGTCGAGGCACTTTTTATGCATTCATAACCATACATTCACACACATATATACATATATATTCGCACATACATATTTATATTATATTTTATACATATATATTAAGTTTATACACATCATTGAACATTATACATTATCACATTTTACATTTATAAATACATATTAGTCATTTACCAGTTAGTCCACATTATTAGTAAACTTTACTTCTTTTTCGTAGCGTTCATATTTTTTTTATACTTCACTCTATGCCATGGTTGCCAGTTTCGCGTTTTTGGATTCTTTCTTTAATTTTGTTCAAAAGGGTTATTTATTTAAATTGAAGTACTGCCGTACGTATTTAAGCTGTACTAATTTTTTCCACATTAAAATTACTGTCACTTTAATCCTTATCCATTAATGATTTTTTCAACCTTTATTAAAACAATTTCAGTAACCTATTACTTTTTCTCATTTTAAGGAATTATAAGATTCAAATATATTGTTTTCAATGTTTGAAATATTTATTTAAAAACCAAAATGTATTTACAAGTAATTCAAATGGATCAAGTTAAATAAAGAATCGTGTGCTAGAAATATCAAATTGCAAAACGAGGCTAGCACAGAGACATGCATATTTTATAGGCCCAATTTTTTTAAATTCTATATTTACTGATAATATTTCATTGATCCGAAACTTTCAAAATTATTCTTCTTTTAAAAAACACGCACTATCTTGGATTTAAACTAAAGATATTAACGCTTTTTTTTCTATCATAAATAATATATTTTGTTGCCCTTTAATAATAAGGAATATTTTAATGTTTTATTACATTTTTTATTTCCTTTTTAATTACTTTAAAATAAAAAGGTACCTTCTAATCTTATTCAGAATATTTTCTTTTCTCTTTCTTATTTTATACAAAAATAAAATACCAGTCTACTTATTATAGGAGCAAAAAATCATAAACATTTCTTGTATACCCACGAACAGGCCATGCCTTTATGGGATTTATTTGTTTACTATTTTTACTGTTAATATGTATTTTACTGCTTTGTAATAACAATAATAAATAATATAGGATAATTATCCCATATTTTTTTTAATACTCTGTTTAACCTGTTATGTATATTGTAATAAAAAATAAAAAAATGTTAGCAAGTAAAATTGAAAAACTGCGCAGCAAATAAACTTATCCACAGGAATGCTCCTAGTGCGCAATTGGCCCATGCGCAGTAATAATTGCAGTTATAATGAATAAACTCTCATACATTGTAGGATCACTATAACTCATAATATTTTTAAGCTCTTAATAATATAACTTTATTTATTTCATAGGTAAATTTCATCAAAATTACACCCAAAATGGTAAGTAATAAAAAATAATCAGTAAGTTGTGTTTCTCATGTGTTTTTGGCTAGAAAAATAATACGTTTTTGACTGTTTTAGAACAGGGCATAGGCGGTTCCTTAGTATGTGCATAAGTGCAGTGCACTGCCAAGTAAAAATATGTGAAAATAAATAATTAATTTTATCGATAGTAAAACTATGTTATAAGTAGGTAGAAAGAAACAGAGATTCGGTGCAATATTATACACGTAAACACCATAATATTCAATACTAGCGCCAAAAGATCTAGCGAGATCGACCCTAGCGGACGATTTTCTCATCTTGTCTACGCATGCGCAATCGTCCCTGTGCATGTTCTGTTTTGCACAATTCTTTACCCTGAATTTGTATGGAATATGTAATTTCTCCTTTTGAGCGAGATAGACAACGCTTTATACCGGCGAATCGTGCGTTAGAGGGAGAAGGTCATATACATACTCCGAGCATTGCCAACGCATGCGCAGATTTGAAGTTTGAAGTTCGTTTACAATGTCACTTTGAACATGCGTAATGACATGATATTATTAAGAATTAAGTTGATTTAGTATCCTACAACGCGCGTATAATGTTAGGCGAATTTAGCGTTCCTTGTTCCGATGCGCGGGTTGTCATCTGACATACTATTGCCCGTTTATCACGTCAGACCTGTCATATTGTTATAATATTATTGAACTTAATATATAAGTTTACAAAATGTAAAGAAATGTACTGCCCATATTTTCGGTCAGGAGCCGCCAGTGGAACAGGGTTACTTACTCTAGGTAGACAGTCAAAGTAACTTTATATTTATTTATTTATTTAAACGCCCTATGGGCATTTACATTTATTAGTAATAAATTCAAGTGCAGCAGTATAACATAAGTATATAAATTAAGTTAAAAGCAAGAATAACATAAGGAAGAATTAAAGAAAAAATAACAAGTTAAATAAGGAAATGTACCTGCACAGGTACATAGGTACATAGGTAAATGGGTATACAGTAAGATATTAAATAAATTTAGAAATATAAATAAACACATACATACACGCCCTTATGCATACATATTCACACACATATATTATATAGCCACCTTCAAGAAACGTTTTAAACATTACTATCCTCAGAATAATCAACTCCCTGTATCTTACTGATTTTTTAAAATATATATTTTTATCTCTTTTCTTTCCTTGGTTCCTCTAACTCTCTCCTTCCAACCATATAATCTGATTTCTCATTCCTCACGTATTAATATAAATAGCATAATGTACCTTTTTAAAGTTAAATATGCAAGCCTTATCTCCCAATTTAAAACAGCTAGAGTTTAAAATTAATTAGGTTTTTTTATATATTTTTTTCATGCATGTTTTTAAGTATAAATTTTTGACGTACTCTTCCTTTGACCAGTTAGTTTTTTTGTTGGCAGGAAGCACTGAATAGATAAGTACACTCTGCGGCAGGAAGATATTGCTTTTATCAATAAGTCAGCCAAAGTACTTATTCTTTGTAGATGAAGTTTCAAATAAATAAAATACATACTAGTATATATACACATACATACACATAAATATATTTATTATTATAAAGATACCGAAAAAGTAATAATGAATCATTCAGTAAAATTTAGTAATCAAAGAATAATATAAAGAAATTTTAGACAGATTGATTTATAGCCTTTAGAATATATAACCTATAATTATAAAAAGACAAACGAAATATATCAATTTCACCATACTCGTTACCTAGCCGGTGTAGTCTAAGTATTGGTGAATTAAAATAATAATTATGATCACACTCAATGGTGCGATCACAGCAGATAACGAAAGGATGAAAGGCGAGTTTCTGGCGCGTCCAAACCAGAACCAACCAGCTAAGGGAAGGTAACGCCTACAAAAAAATCCACCAGACAAGGTAACAGGAAACCACTATGGTCATCATTTCCCAGGAATTACTATGCTGAGTATACCCAATAAGCAGTTATATTGGCTGCAGAATAAAAGAGTAGCGCATGACTAAAATGCTTTCGCTGTAGTGATCACCAAAGCCGGGGGGACCTGACAAGGTATCTTAAAAAAGAAGCCTTAGTTTATCCATTTTAAAAATTGCTGTATATTTTTGTTGATGTAGATTTTAAATTATTAAAAAAAATAGATATTTATAAAGATACATTTTACAAAAAAATAATAACGTATCCCAAACTCCACGAAGCCAAGAGCCATAGATTCATAGATTTATTCATTCTAATTTGTGTTTAGCGGTTCTAAAGTAGTTTTAAAGGTTCGAAAGTGAGTAAACTCATGTTTAGTAACAAACAATTATTTATAATGCACATTATGTTATAGATCGAGATGCTATAACAAGCCGGGCCAGTTCCTACGTAGCCCTGAATGGAGAAATAACTCATATTATTAAAGAAATTGTTACGCGTCAAATTGCTGAATGATGCAATATGCTCTGGGCACGAGTACTTATTAGTGATGGGACAGCTAATCTCTGCACGCAGTACCTACTTATCAACGTGTAATGTTACAACACTATCTTTCAGGTAACCCATAGATAAGTTGGAGGTATACTACTTACTTTCGCAACACTTTAAAGATTGATTTTTACCTGAGAGTAGTTTACGAATCGAAAACATTTGTTAAGGATTCTGGTTCTAATTTACACGCAGAGCTATATACTTTTTATCCGCTTGCACACCGTCATTTGTTTTATTTATTTATTTATACGCCCAGTGGGCGTTAACAAGGGAGATATACACAGTATGAAAATATTCTACAACTTACTAATTTAAAACAGTTAAGTTAGTTAATTTCAGTTATATTCACACATTTTGATGCTTGTGTTCTCCCTGTACTGACATATGGCTGTGAAACTTTTGTGTTCACGAAAAATTTTTTACACAAATTATCAGTGACACAGAGAGCCATAGAAAGGAGAATGCTGGGTATTTCGTTGAGAGACAGAAAAACCAATACATGGATTAGAGCGAGAACAAAGATCACCGATGTGGTCCATGGGGCTGCCAACCAGAAATGGAGCTGGGCTGGTCATATAGCCAGAATCACAGACTCTAGATGGACCAAAAAAGTCCCGGAATGGCGACCCAGAACGGGTAGAAGAAGTGTCGGCAGGCCTCAGACAAGGTGGTCTGATGGCATAAGACGAGTTGCAGGAAGTGGTTGGATGCGGTTGGCTCAGGATAGGGGAATATGGAGACTGAAGGAGGAGGCCTATGTTCGACATTGGACAAGAGACGGCTGATGATGATGATGATGATATTCACAGGCATAGAATTAAGAATAGTCCAAAAGGAGCGTAGAATCATATTTGAATACATCAGACTATGTCCAATAATTCCCCCACTATGCCTTACTTTCGCCGTGCGCATTCGTGATGTCATCGCGTAATGTTGCACAATGGGAAACAATATAATCATAACACAAATGTAATGCTAAAAAAAGCAATCTGTTAATTTCTCTAAAATTTTATTGTGCACGCGGAAATATTGATTGACACAACAGAGTAGATAAGTAAAGGGTCATTTAATAAGAGTAATTGAATTAATGAAATTTAAACTAAAAATATAAAACAAATTTTATTTGACATAAAACGGATATTTTTATTTCATTTTAAATCATATTTGATGTTTTAAAAATAATGTCGGTCAAATGTTCACGATAGAGTTGTTTAATCCGAGATCCAATTTTCATGAATTCGGTCTACAGATGAGCAAAGTAGGGTAAAAAAAAATACTGCCCTGGCAACACTAACGAAATGCATATTTGGTTTCTTCGACAATCTGACAGATGGAAAAATAATTCAATTTTTTAGTAATGCATTTGTTATAAACACATTCATTTGCTAATTACACATGAAATGTGATTGCATCTTGTTTCTTTAAGATCCTAGCAGTATTTCTACTCTTTAAAAGTACACAACACGGCATAGTTGAATTCAAATCGTTGCGTACTGAGCGACGTCTACAAAGAAACTAATGGGACAACACGTACACCTACTCATTTATGAGTAGTTTAGTCGCCTTCTGTTTGATGTGCGTATGCGGTTTCTGGACTATTCTTAATTCTATGTTCAAGGCTTACGAATTTATTTATTTGCGGACTTAGTCCATTTAACAACGGTAAATATATTTCTTGAAGACCACTTCTTACGAACAAGAGGTGGTCTTGTCCTTCGCGCTGCAAAAGTGAGTTAATGTTTTTTTTATTTTTTTTATTTAAAAACTTCCATTTTTGCATGTGTACCGATAACACAACACCGTAACGCGAGGATGTTTTTGGGACAGTAAGGGAAGGTTTATTTTTAAGCTACGCCAACACCCAAATTTATTAAAACACAAGTTGTTAACAAAAATATATTTGAAGACTAAGAATATTTAAAACACAAAACAGCTGGCCAATAAATTTGTTTTTCGGTATGAAATTGTTAATTTGAATGATAGAATTATAATTGATCATAATCCTATGTGTAAAAATAAACAAATTGAAATCGAAAATAATATACAAAGTTTTGTAAATTCAATATAAAAGTTTAAAAATATAGACAAAATCATTGATATAGCAAAATAGGACTCCTATACAGAATGTAGAAGATTCCTTATAGGTAGTACGCCTGTTTAGCTATACGATGTCAGTACACATGTACGATTGTCGTATATTCATAATTAGGTTTTGTACTTTCTAAATTATTTTAATATAACTTGTATTTTTTTCCTTATTCCTTAAATTTATTATATTTTATTTTTTATTTATAATTTTTGAATTCCTTACATTTCTCAATGTTTTAATTACTTTTATTTAAAAACCTATAATGTACTTAATCAATAGCTTTCATTGCTGTGGAATATTTGTATTGACTGTTTTTACAATTTTATTTTTACTTATTTTCTTTATGCAAAAAATACTGCTGTTTTTTTTTCTAAATAAATAATTATAAACAAATGAAAGAGATGTTTATAATTGAATTTAATAAATAAATATAAACGCTTCTAAGAACGAGGGAGCTGGCAAATTTAGGACTAAGATAGATATGGTCGTTATATTAATCCCAATAACTCCCCAGGGGCTGGAATCCAGTCTTTGTTACAAAAATTAGGATAAACTCAAAATATGGTTGACGTTTAAAATAGTTTAAATCTTATTATTTTTGTGGACGTTACAATTTTGAAATTTAATTACCTTATATTACGCTATGAATTGTTATAATATATTTAATTATCCATCTTATTTATTTATTAGTGCGTTCACGACACAAATGCCTTTTATAAACATAAACATAAATACATTTAATATAAAGGTGTTCTATTACAAAATTAAGAAATAATATAATAACAATATATATATACATATTACACAGTTGTTTTATACATTGTTCTATAAAATAACTTTAAGATTTTAATACTTAACATACTTAGGTTAAAAAATAATTTAAAAATATATAAGAATATACTTAAAGATAACGCAGTATATTCGAAATAGCAAAAATCATAAATCATTGATTTGTTGGTATTGTTGCAATGAGTATTGAATGCCCTAGGAATAATATTAACTGTCTCCTGATAAGAGCTCAGGTGTTCTCAACCGTTTTAAAAATAAAATATAAAAAAAACAAAATAATAAACCTTTTAAAAATTTAATGTATAAAAAATAAAAGAAATTTAAATTTTAAAAACTATAAAAATAACAAATATCTAGTCATACGATTATAAATAAATATTATGTATGTATTACGATGACACTAAAAAATAATATATATTATATCCCGCCACTTTTTGAACTATAGCCAATTAGAATTAGACAATCTAAATTCAAATTAGCCGCTCGTTTGAATTTCACTGTTTGTCATTTATTTCGAATGAAGTTTCATACAAAACACCGCTTCGAAAAAAAAGATGAGAAATATCTCAATTATATTGATAAATTTTTTTTCAAAGAATTGGCGAACTTTTTGAGTTGGAAGTTGACTAGCTAAGTCTAGCTAATACATTTACAGGGTCTATGATCTGTCACTGTTTATGTGATTGACGACAAGTGCAACATTTATTTATTTAACACTTTATATACATATACAATATAAAGGTATACATATAAGGGCGGGCATATTGAGAACATTCAGGCATCGGGACATATTTAAATTGCCCTTGTTTTCAAGTAATGCGACATACCACACATCTATGGCCCGCATGTGTCGGGAATATAATACGCACAGCCGAAAAAACAAAATTATCACTTTTCATAATATTCTCCCAACATTTGTAAGTAATCTATTGGGTATAAATTTTAGTTAATAAGTCCACAAGTACAACTTTTTTTTTAGTTTAAAGTTTACGTAAAAAAAAATATTTGCGTTCTTATGATTTACCTAAATATTATTTTTTTATGGCCATTTTCAACGAGTTGTAAATAAATTACTATTAGAAAATGAGAATCAAGTTAGGGTAGAGTGGGATTCGAACCACGGACTTTTGAGGTGTAAGTCCCAGACACTAGCCACGGGACCACAACCCGATCTTATTTTTCACTGTACAGTATACTGAATATATATTTTTTTTAATGTATAAATTTAAAAAAAAGCACACTAAATGTAATTTTATAATTAAAAATATACACGGTTTTTCAGGGCCAGACCGTGAAACTTCAGAGGAACATTCCTCAAGGTAAGCTTTAAAAAAAAATTCAAATAAAAATTTTCCAAAAAGTCATTTCATAAAAAAAAAAGAAAATTCTCATCTCAAAATGTAGTAAATCCTTAAGTTCTCGGACAAGCAGTCCCTTCACAAACCTTTACCCCTCTCCTACCAAGCCGCTTCCCTTGTCCGCGTCTGGTGCGTATAGCTTCGTAGGTCAAATACGTTTTTTGGGGTTTGCGGAAGGGACGCTAGTCCGAGAAATTAAAGATTTACTCCATTTTGAGATCACATTTTAAAAAAAAAATACTTTTTCGAAATTTTTTATGAGGATTTTTTTTAAAGCTTACTACGAGGAATGTTCCTCTAAAGTTTCGCGGTCTGAACCTGAAAAACCGTGTATATGCATCTGAAATTGTATCGATGAATACATTAAAATCGTATGTTTTCTAAAATGTATCTTTTTAAAATAAAATATAAAAGAAATAATTTTTTCGCGAAATCGATCGTAACGCGCGTCGCCATGTATTCATTTTCTACGGTCAATATATAGTATTGTCCAATTGTCCTGTCCCGCGCAGTCGAAGCTGTTCATGGAGCGGGAAAATGATGATACTATTCTGGCTATTTTATTATCCTCGTGTGAACCCTGCTTCATTCTATATTTTGCCTATCATCAATAACTTAGAATAATTAATAAGGTTCCCATGTGATGGTTTTGGTGGGCTTAATTTCTATAGATTTAACATCCATGGCTTTTAAAGCTGACCTCACGAGGCTTTGGCTATCACGTACAAAATACGTGCTTTGTGCAAGTTATATACGATTATTTAACCCTTTGATCCCTTAACATAGATTTTCTAGAGTTTTAAAACTTTTTATATTTGAATTTTGTTATTTTTGGCAAAATTATTATTTACTTTCCTTGACTTTTGAAAAAAAAACTCCATATTTGAAAAAAATACTAGATAGATAACTAGGCTGTCTATCAATTGATTAATTCCTCAACATAGAACCTTGTTAACCCTTCACTATTCACTTGAGCACAACCCTGTTCATCTGCTAAAGAAAAGAAAAACACTTTAGAGAGTGGAATATTGATGTGGAACACGATGTTGAAGTGTGAAGGAATTACTTTAATTTTACTAATTTTGTCAGTCTCGTGGTGCAATGATCAGTGCGTTTGCCTACCATGCAAGAGGTCTTGGGTTCGATTCCCGACACGGTTGTATTTATTTAGATAAATATTTATTTCACACTAGGAATTTCATAGTCCCTGGACTGGTACCTGTAGCGTAAGACTGATCATCTTACCACTATGCAACAAAAATGATCAAGATACGCTGCGATTGATGTACTAATGCAGTGCCCTATGCACCATTTGGTGAGGAAAGGGAATGATGAAGATAGATGTATGTTACTCAGATGCTAATTCTGAACTGCCTGATAAGTTGGAACGATTGGAGAATGTTTGTATACATTACGTCTTTAGTCTTTGCAAATTCAACCACTCAGCGACTTCCGCACGCAACTACACTGGTTCAGTATCAAGCATTGAAAAAGCATTCACATTATAACACTCCTTCATAATATTTTAAATAATCCCACTTCGCCTGTTAATCAAAGAGAGCTCTTACAACCATTATTTATTTATTTATTAATGAAATCAAACAGTCTTTATATAAAACAAGGTACAAAAGAAAAATTAAAAAAAGTAAGACCAATTACAGATTTCACACTAATTTATTATGAATGCAGGAGGAGAGGGGAAAAATAATTGAATCACAACATTGGCTTTCTCTACGTTCTAGTAATGAGAAAACCATTTTAATAACTATTCACCGCTCTATTTTTTCCTCTTTCACAGTAGTAGCTGCTCGATTGTAAAATAATCTACGCATTTATGACGGAGACGCCCCTTTTTTATTTATATTCAAATCAAAATTGAAATGCTACTATCTGAACATCTGAGTTTTTTACGTGATTTAAACAGAGATATTGTAGTAACATCTTTAATGGTGGCTAAGAGATGATTCCACAGTCGAGCCGCATGGACACTATATGAGTTAGAGAAGAAGGAGGAATTGTGGATGGGTATAAAGAGAGTGCCTTGAGAATTAGAACAAAGAGGTAAACCATGAACTGATAAGCTTTGAAAATTTTCACGCAGGTATATAGGAGCGTTACTATTATTCTTGGCATAGCATAAAATTTGGAATCAACGTCCTGCACCTACATTTGAAAATATTTTAAATATAAAAAGACTGTTGACGGAATGCATTCTGTGAGAACGTTCAGCCTCAATGTATATATATGTATATATATATATATAAATAAATTTGTTCAATTTTATAGTAGAATTTAAGATTCTGTATAAATATACCTAGAATATGTTCATATACCTATTACTTATTTTCTGAAGCTGAACGGTTTTGGTTTGGTAGGTAGAAAGAAATAACATAAAGGCAATATGCCCGCCGTTATATGTATATTAAGGGGTAAATAAATCAATAAAATAAGCTTATAAAATAGTTGATAATTTTTAACGTCAAAGAACAGCAACACAAAAAAAATTGTTGAACATCAACATCAACCTTGCAAAAAAGAAAAGAACTTACCCGCTGTTGTAATTATAGTATTGAAGTTTGTAAAGAAGTTGTAATTTCACACAACCAAATGTGTGACAAGTCTACGCAAAACAAGAAGTAATTAAAAAAAAAGTTGGTTTAAAATGGCCGAAGCTATTCAAAAACGTTCAAATATGTACTGACAGTAATTAGTTACATCATATGCATTCTCGCACAAGAGACATATAAGTTATTTCACACGATGAAAATCTTGAAGGGGTTAACTCAACTCGCACGAGAACTTTTGCAATGGTCAATTACTCAATCTCAGCGCCTTTGATGGGGACACACCACTTAAAATTTTTGATCCAGCATGGCCCAGACATCGAAATCTCATTTTAAATCCATACCCACAATGAAAGAATCATTTAAAGATTTACATTTTTTTACAAAGCTCTTCGTATTTGTATAATCTCTTGGCTCTTGCGTAAGTACTTCGGTCAATACATAACGAACTGGTTTTTTTTCTTCTTCTGATGAAGCCGACATCAGTGAAAGAGAATTATTAATATTACAAATAAAATTAGATAAATTGGATCGCCCATTTCTCACGCGACTTATTAATGATTAAAATTTAAAAAGTTAACATGTTTATTTGTGCAGTTTGAAAAAATGTTGGCAGAAGCGGGAGATTCAATTTTAGAACGAATTTTCACACGATTAAAACAAAATTTAATTTGAATAATGTGTTTTCACGTGAAAAATTACATGGTATTATTTTTTAAATTTTGAAATCAAAATAATTTTCACGACTTCACGACATTTTATTAATTTGGAATTTAAAAAAAATAAAAAATTTTAATAAGTGGTTCAAATACAAAATCTTGACACGATGCGAACGTTTTAATTTTAATTTTAAGGGGGCGATTACAGTGGGAAGTAAGCAGTCATATTTAAGTTTCTGTAAAGTAAAATATTTTTTTTCGTACAAAAATCTAATTTTCTTTTCGAAAATGTTTATATTTGTATGAAAATTTCATGTGTCATCGTCGAAAACTTAAATTGAACATGCTTAGAAAGATATTTCATAAAAATACTCAATTTATCATACATAAAATTAAATTTAACTCTATAAACATCATCATCATCATTCTATTTCCACACCTAATGGTGCATAGGGAACTGCATTGAAATCGCTTGGAGATAAGTTTAAAAAATCAATATGTTGACAGTCAGATATCAATATATTTATGAAAACTTGAAGTATGTACATAATGATTTTAGGAGAAACAGAAATTTCTATAGGTTCAACACTAGAAGTAAAGATATGCTAGTTGTGCCCACTACTAGACTGCAAAAAAATTATTATTCTTTTGCCTCAAACCGCCCACAATTCTCCAACAATGTACCTCTTGAAATTCGGGCCTGGCCAATTTTTTTAAAACATATTTTGTCAAGCACAGGCTGTCTGGAAAGTTCTACTATAGAGTCGAAGACTATTTGCAGGACAAGACAGGTTAGCATTAGATTCGTGTTTATTGATTTTAGTTTGTTGATTCAAATTGTGCTGTTGATTTAAATTTTTTATTTTGTTAGGTTAGGTTAGGTTTCCTAATTGCTGAATTATATTGTAAAGTTAAAATTTTATTGACGTTTAAAAGATACTCAATGAATCCTATGCATATATTAAATATGAACAACTCCCTAGGGAGGAAATCCAGCCAGTCTGCAAGCATTTGGACATACTCAAAACATTGTTGACTTTTATTTAAGTTTATTTTTGCAAGTCTTATCTCTCCATCAAAAAACAGTTTATTTTAAAATTAATTATCTATTTATTGACTTATTTAACACTTTATATGCATACACAATATATATACATATAAGGGCGGGCATATTGCCCTAAGGCAATTTTTTCCTACCTACCCAAACCGTTCAGTTTGAGAAAATTGCAAGTACATAAACATATTGAATCTTATGATTTTATACAAAATTAAAAACTAAAATTAACTCAGAAAAATAAAAAAATGAACACCATACTATGAAGAGTAGAGAGGGGATGGGAAGGAAAGAAGAAGGATAAAGGAACAACCTAAATATTTAGATAGTGACATTTCAATCTTGACTTGATAGTAGCTAATGTGTAAATATTTTAATTTTTCATATATTTTCTTGTATTTAAAAAAGAAATTTATGTATTATTATTTGTATATACATGTATATTCTGATCTTTCCGGCTGTTAATTTATATCTGTTATTCATTGTTTTTATAAATGTTAATAATATTATATAAATTAGTATAACTATCATCTCCACCAACAAGCTACAGAAAATGGCTTGGTGGGATTTTAGTTTTAGTAAAAATATAACAATTGAAATTTAGTAAAATTTGTAAAAATGTATAATTACACTAATTATATAATAAGTAAATAAAAAAAACTTAAATGTAAATAAAGAAAGGGCGGGGCGTCTCGAACATTAGTGGGTAGATTATTATAAATATATTTTTTTATGTATGTATCTTTTGATATATACTTTATTTTTTGGCGCAAAATTTTGAACAATTCTTCTTTTGATTAGTCTGTTTTTTGGTTGGCAAGAAGAAATCAATCTCAGCAATAAGTCTGCAAAAGTATTTATTATTTGTATTTGAAGATTAAAATAAATAAAAATTTCAGTATGCTGTGTATTTATGAATGTTCAATTTTATTTACCATTTATTAATTTCTTTTTCAAACATGTTTCATTACGGGTTGCGGATGACAGTACTTTTTGTGTAAATATTCTCACTTTCGTACAAAAAAAAATTGATTTTACTTTAAAGATAATTTAAGATATCTCTCATAACTTTCCACTGTGATCGGTGCCCTGGCCTGGTTGAATTATTTTATAAATATGAACAACGTATGTTGGATCATATTGTTCCAAAAATATTTAATATATTGCCACTTGACATGAAAACATGTCAAAGTAAAAATAAAATTATGTTTTTATTACGTAAGTGGTTAGTAGACAGAACGTTCCTATATTGATTTATTATTGATGTAAAACATTTTTTTAACTCTCATTGAATACATTTTTGCTATTTTCTTAGGTTAACGTTTTCTTTCATTTCTTTCTTATTTTATTATTATTACTATATTTTTTACATATTTATTACAGCGATTTACAAGTAATTGTTTAAACAACAAATTAATTAAGTAGTAAAAGTAAACATATATATTTTTTATTTTTGCTGTTGGTTCATCTAAACTGCCTAACTAAGGATAGCTTCTCCGTTCTAAGGCAGTAAATTATGTATTTTATTATAATATAAAAAGGAATTAAAATTTAATCTTTACGTGTGCTTTTTCAGTCTTATTTACATTTTTTAGATCTTAATTTCAACAGGTACTTTTAAATTTCTTATAATTTTTTTTTTCCGTAGATATGAATCGAAATTTCTGATTTACTGTGTTTTATTTTTTATCTTGTTTTGATTACATTTATGAGCACACATAAGTGTATAAGTGTAATTTTTTTCTTATATTTAAAATATATTTTAGTAAATTGCTATTCTTTAATTTTAATTGGATTATTTGACTCTATTTTCTTACTTCAAAAAAAATATATTTCTTTACACTATTTTTATCTGTTCATTATTTTATTTTATTTCATGTTCATTATTTCATACGTATACAGTATTAAATTTGTACTCTTTTTATTTGATTATTAATGGAAACTAATGTCTGAGCACCCGATGACAAACTATTATTGAATACAATATTTGATTTTGTCCAAATGTTCGTAGACAAAAGAAAATCAACAAATGAAAGAATTGAAGAACTTTTAATGTTCAAACAAAGGCAAAATGGTGAATGTTACACAGTGTGTAAAGTGGCCACTTAAACCAGCCAATGACAGGTCATAAGCCCTGTAAATTCCTAGACTTCCATATTCCCTTATTTAAGGTATTCCCCATCCCTGTTTTAATTTGTAAATATTATTGAATAGTTTATCCGGACAAAATATATTTTAATACTTTGTTTTCTTTATTATGTATTAATATTGTAATAATGAACCTGGCTACCGCACCCGTCACACGAATCTATCTTTTTTCCATGTACCTACAGTTCGCACCAACTATGCACAGAACTCTCCTCTGATTCGCTTGACGCGTAATTATAATGTATTTTTCAGTAACATAGACATATTTAACTGCAGTAAACTCACTTTTAAAACCAAAATCAAAAAACTTTTATTTGAAAAAAGTAAGTTTAAAAAAAAAAAAAATATATTTTCATTATAAATTTAAGTTGTTTCTATTCACTCATATCACCCACTATAACACATATAACACACACTTACCCTGTCCATAAACCTACCCTCACACCCACATACAATCTCACACATATTCACATACCTACCAAAACCACACTCTACTTTTTTACACACGCATCTTCACACAAAAAAAACTCGCACACATGCACTTCTATGAATGAATATCTAACTGAACTGGATTTTTATAATTGTATTTATGTGGAAAACTGATTTGGCTTTATTTTATGTTTTTTTATAATGTTGTGTATATTTTTTTGTATTGCTGTTGTTTTTCTGAATAAACAAAATTAAAATTAAAATGATTTAAATGTGAATATTTTATTGAATAAAGACTATAAAAAATATAAAAAATCCTACGCCCATGGAGTCCACAAGTTCACATACCGAAGCGTGATTATATTTTGCCTACCTTTGAGCACCTGCGCTAGACGAGCTCGTTACTGAGAATTTTGCACTCTTACTTAGCTGGACCAGTATATTCAGTACACCAGCTAATTACAACACAACACAATGATTAGTATTCGAATTAAGAATGACGAAAACACCACAGAACAAAACACCAAGAACTGATATTAATCGACACGCACACAACACACAACTATAAAAATGGCCTATTTAGAATCCCAAATAATAAAAATTTGAAATCAAAAAGGTACATAAATAATTGGCGAAGAATTTTACAAACCAAAAAAGAATTATGTTTGACAATCAAACTCGAACCTCCATACTATATACAGGTTGTTCTTTAAACCCTGTCACATCCGAAACCCCGATGATCAGTATGAGCAAGTAGACATATTGGCACATTGAAATATTTTTTTACAACTAAAATATAATAAAATTAAATATGGAAAAAAAACAAACGGTTGCTTACTTCTGCAGGGATGAAAAGAGGAGGGGGAGGAGAGAGTCTGATTCACCGTTAACCGCACGTTAAATATTTTATTAAAAAAAAAATCTACTTTCTAAATATTTTTTGAATATGCCAATATGCCTTCTTGCCCATACTGATCATCGTGGTTTCGGATGTGACAGGGTTTCAAGAACACTCTGTATAAGTATTTATGATTGAAAAATTAGAAGATTTATATAACTCGTTCATTTTCTGGCTAAAAAGACGTGTATATTTATTGCAACAGAGATGGAAAACATTTACAGGGCTTATGACGGGCTATTTTTTTTATTTAAACGCCTTGTTGTCTTTTACACGTTTTAAATATATTTAAATATAAAGAACAGGCATGCATTTTGCACAAAAATAACAAAAAATTGAAATGATGTAATAAGAATAAGAAAGTTAAAAAAAACATAAAAACTAATCTTACATATGGTACATACATACCATATTCCAGTAGAGAGAACAGAAGTTCATTTTTTCCCTTCGGTTACATAAAAAAATCTTATAATTAGAAGAAGTTTGAAAAAATTTTATTAAAAATACAGATAGAAGTTAATAAAGGGTATACAATAAAAAATAATACAGTATTATTAATGTATTTAAAATTGGAGATAATAAATTGATACACTGCCGTCTAAAATTCAAAAATGTTATATTAAATATATTTATATTAAATATATATTTTCGTATTCATAATGCAAAACATGCAACCACATGAATTTTCCTTTTAGGCGCGTGTGCACTGTAGTTTGTTGTAGATACATTTATTTAGAAGAGTTTATTTCTGGGATGGGAGATATTTCATCATCATTCCCTTCCCGCACCTAATCGTGCATAGGGCACTGCATTGGTTCACCAATCGCAGTGTATCTTGATCATTTTTGTTACATGAATGTAAGGTGATCAGTCTTACGCTTCATGTTCCATTCTAGGGACTATGAAATATTCTAATATAAAAAAAACCATTTTAAATAATATTTTATTTCAACCATGTCGGGAATCGAACCCCAGACATATTGCATGATAGACAAATGCGCTGACTATTACACCACAAGGCCGACCATAAATTACTTTATAGATATTTAGAGGGAGGACAAGAGGGAGATATTTAGCTCCTAAATACGCGCTACACAGCGCTATAAATGTGTTCATAATACCAGCCCTGGATTTAAGATTACGAAATTGAATTTTTGTACAAACTGAATATGCCGAACATTTTATAAGTAATTTAAAAAATAAATATTGTTTTTATAACTTACGCAAATATTTAAAAAAAATTGAGGCCATTTTCAACGAGTTGTAAATACATTACTCAGTTTGAGTCTCAGAGTAATAATGCGTAACCTAGAGAGGAGCCCAAACGTAGGAAACCATTCTATGACTATTGGGTATTAAGCTAGCTACAGTTTGTAGCAAAACTCGTTGTCATTATTAACAGTAAACTTACTTTAATTCACAAATTCATTTCCCAAATTGAGAAAAAATAGTATTTAAAGTAAATATGTTGATATAAGAAAAGTTTTTAAGCAACATAATACACTTGTCGGGACAATAAACGCTCCTACTGCTGCGACCAAACATACTGCAATTCACCATAGTCGATTTTTATTTATTATAACGTAAATATCCAAGTTATTTACAAATAAAGCCAGGCACAGCTACAACAGCTTTCGATCAACCCGCTATGTTTATGTTGTCTAATAAAAAAAAATGGCAACCAATTGGTAGCTAACCAACAAACCAACATTGCTTGATTCCATGAAACATAGTGATAGGGCTTCTCTCTAGGTTACGCATTATTACTCTGAGGTATTAGTACATGAAAATCATGTGGGGTAAAGAGAGGGGTTCGAACCTCGTACTCCTGATCAGTGAGTCCGCAACACTAGCCACGGGTCTCAAACCCATTCCATTTTTTAATTTATTTCAACAGAGAGGGAAAACATTTTTAAGAAGGGAATATGGAAGTCTAGGCATTTACAGGGCTTATGACTTGTCATTGGCTGGTTTAAGTGGCCACTTTACACACTATGTAACATTCACCATTCTGCCTATGTTTGAACATCCACATTTCCGCAACTCTTCCATCTGTTTACTTTTGTGAAGTAAAAGAGCTGAAACCTTTAGCATGTAGGTGAGATTCATCCGGCTGAACCAAATCACCTACTAGGCAACCCCTGAAAACAATTTTCCAATTTTTATACTTCTTTTACCAAGTAGTAATTCAACAATGTTCAACAATTGATTATGTCCAAATGCTTGCAGACTGGCTGGACTTCCTCCCTAGGGATTTGTTTTATTTAAATTTATTTCAACAGAGAGGGAAAACATTTTTGAGAAGGGAATATGGTGTAAATGCCTAGACTTCCATATTACCTTCTCAAAAATGTTTTCCTTCTCTGTTGAAATAAATTTAAATATGAAAATAAATATGAGTGAGGAAGTCCAGCCAATCTGTAAGCATTTGGACATAGTCAAACATTGTTGCCATTCCATTTTTTTTATAAATAAAAAATATTTGAATACTTTAGATGGAATAAAAATAAAAAGCCAAATTCATTCTGACGTATGTTCAAAGATCAATCATAACAACTGCAAAAAACAACCACAGTCAAGTTCAGCGCAGTGGTCAAGGCGATCCGACCTCGTGATGTAAGATCTGTGCTTATACGGACTTCTGGTTCACCTGATATGTCTCGGATGCCCTCATATGGCGCTTTGGAGCCTCCTAACTAAATGGCCTACTGCCTGTTGTCTGTGGCTGGCTGGTTGCCGGCATCAGCAGGTCCCGAGCACGTGGCGACCGGCACCCAAAATGGACCGACGTGTCGACACCGGTAACTGGATTGACACGTGTTTGCATTGACACGTGCTTGTAAAGGCGTGACGTCATATACGAGTGCCAATAACTAGTGTTATCAGCTTAGAAGTACCTGTTCGAAATACTCGGCAGCTAACGTTATTTTTTTAATCTCCTGGCAGTCACAATTATTATTACAATTCACCAATACCTAGACTACACCGGCTAGGTAACGAGTATGGTGAAGTTGATATATTTTGTCTGTCTTTATATAAATATAGGTTAATTATTCAAAAGGTTATAAATTAATTTGTTAAAAAATTCTTAATATTGTTCTTTATTTACTATTTTTTTTTCTCATGTATCCCTATAATAATGTATAAACTTATATGTATGTATATGTATGTGCATGTATGTGTATGTGTATGCATATATATGTACATGCATGTATGTATATGTATCTGTGTATGTATGCATATGCATGTGTATGTTTGTGTGTATTTTTCTATGTACCCATATACCTATGTTGGTACATTTCCTTATTTTTACATATTATTGTATCTTTTAGTTTTTCTTATGTTATCTTTTATTTTAACTAAATTTACATTCTAAACTAAAATTATGTTTTACTGCTGCACTTGAATGTAATTTCTAATATATGTAAAAGCCCGTAGGGCGTGTAAATAAATAAATAAATAAAATAAATAATGAAATGAGAGTGATGCTTTTTCGAATATTTTTTTTAAGCTATGTATCATAAAAAAAGACAATTAAACTGTATTTCTGCGGACGAGACACCGACAAAGTAATTTGCTGGAGATGAGTTGCGGTGCGGTCCCGTGGGTAGTGTTACGGACGCTACAAATCTGGATGTCAGAGGTTCGAACCTACCGCAACTCAACCGCAACTTATTTTCCATAACTAAAATAAAATAGGGAATCGACTGGAGAACAGTTCGCCTTGTTGCGTAGTGGTTGATGCGTTTTACTACCATTCTAGTAGTCCTGGGTTCGATTCAATTCCTGGGAGCTGTTAACATTAATATATTACAACAGAGATAAATAATATTTTAGAGAAGGTAATATAGAAGTCATCTACTGAACTTGTGACCTGTCATTGGCTGGTTTAAGTGGCCACTTTACACACAGTATAACATTTATCATTCTGCAAACATTTGAACATCTTTATTCCTTCAATTCTTTTATCCATTGAAACCAGCCAATGAGAGGTCATAAGCACTGTCGATGCCTTGACTTCTATATTATCTTCTCTAAAATTTTTTTTATCTCTGTTGTATTATGTTAAAATATTTCATTGTTTCTAGACGGCACCCGAAGCGTAAGACTGATCACCTTACCTTCGTATTCTGTACCTAAATACGCTGCACTTGGTAAATCAATGCAGTGCCCTATGCTCTCCTGGGTAGGGAAAGGGGAATGATGATGTTGAAAATCTTTTACTCTTTCCTCTATCATTCTTGTTTAAATTATAATTATTTTTTTTCATCTATTGATATAATTAACATGTCCCATAATTTATTTAAAAATAAATTAAGCCTTATATTATTTTAGAATAATAAAAATATTTTATGCTTTTATTCAATTTTATCAAACTATTAAGTATTTTCATAATTAAAATGCAGTTCCACCAAGGAATGTCAGTAGAAAAACTCAACTTATTCTATCTGTCTGCGATACACTCCCACTTGCTTTTGAGTGATGCACACGCTTACACTACACACACCTGAACACCCTTTTACATATATATTTATATACACGCACGCACACATTAAAAAATGTACCATAATTTAAAAAACATATATGATTATTATTTAGAAACTTCACTGGTCTGTCTTTTAACATTTTCTTGATTATGTAATTTAATCATTGTTGACTGTATTTTTTTGTAAAATACATAAATTTATGTACGCCTTATAATGATATGGACTGAAAAGCATTATAAATAGTATAAAATAATGTAAATAAATTAAATTAAACAATCTAAATGAAAGTATTTCAGTATATATTACAATTATATTAAAAATTTGAACGCATTCACACTAACTCTATAAAAATTTGCCGAGACTTCCATAATCACCAACCGTTTCCCCCTTTCCGTTGAGATATCAATCCGTCTTTAAGAAATATATAGTTTGTTAATAATGTTAAACGAGAAGATTAATTGCCAACTAATTGATAATACAAGAAAATTACAGAGAGTCGACGAAAGGTTTCTTTAATATCAATATCTCTATATTTAAACAAACCTGTTATTATGTAAATCTGACGCGCAGAAGTACCTAACTACAGAGTTAATGTAGAATCATTGACAGAAGGAGATTTGCAAAGAATAACAAACAAATGTTTTTCTTCTTCTAAAGTAATTCTGCACGGTGTTGTGTTACTAATACACGTTGCATCCAATAACTTTTATATCTCCGTGGGCCTTACTTATAAAGCGGGTATTAAGTTAAGTTTGATAATAGTGGTAGAATAATGATGGTGTGACAAAAAGTATTGCTTATAAACCTCGCATAGAGTTAAACTCGGTTTAAATCTGGAATAGCGACCATAGAAACTTATACCTCCACATTATGCATATTACAACAATACTATTAGCTGTAAAAATTCAGTTATTTTTCTCCTGTCAAAATAATTATATTTTTAAAGTTAAAATGTCAACAAATCCCAAATCAAAAAGGAATTTAAGCAGAGACTCGCCCAAAACCTCGTTGGAAGTTGATATTCATGAAAAATCTTACTTAAATATTTTATCTGAAATCACTTCCACAATCAAAAAAGAGTTCAAAAAAATTCGGGAAGAGCTTTTTGAGAAATTGAAGGATATTACCACATCCATCCAGTATTTATCCGAAAAATACGACGACATCATAAAAATAAACGATAATCTCAATAAAAAGGTCAGTGCAATGTCTAATGATTATTCTCTCCTTAGTACATCATTCTGTCAATTAAAATCGAAACTTAATATAATGGAACAGTCGGCTAGAAATAATAACATTGAGATACAAATGGTACCAGAAAGGAATACTGAGAATATTATTAATTTGTTTACTTCGCTTTGCCGCACAGTCTCTGTGCCTCTCAAAGTGGATAATATTATTACCTGCAGTCGAGTTCCAAAAAAAATAGAAAATAAAAGACCTAAGAACATTGTCATATCACTCACATCTCCCAGGGAACGTGATGTGATACTTGCAGCAGTACGTCAATATAATAAGAAAAATACTACTAGTAAACTCAACGCATCACACCTAGGAATCACAGGAACGTCACAACCAATATTCGTCCAAGAGCATCTTTCTCTTGAAAATAAAATGATTTTTTCTGCTGCTCGATCTAAAGCGAAGTCTAACAATTGGAAGTACTGCTGGACCAAAAATGGAAAAACATATATTCGGCGGGATGACTCGTCCGGTGCTCGGATTATTCTTAATACTCAAGACCTCGATAAACTCACCTAATATAATTTTTCTCACTAATAATCATTTCACCGTGATTTTCATGGAACTACAAAAAACTACAACCATTCATTGTATATTTGTTATTTTTTTGCATCCGAGTATATCTAATAGTTTGCCTATAAATATAATTAGCTTTTTTTTTAGCACATTTCAGGTTATTTATCTTACATTCTATGTTTTGATCATAACAGATTATACTGCAGTCGATTTTTACGTCCATACTTTCCTCTATCTAATAAAACCTATCAATTTCAACAAATTAAATATAATCTGTAAAGCAAAAACATTATCACAATGCATGTTTAATCTTAATTACACATTGGAAACTGTTTTGACAGTTCGAACTAATAACTCATTCTATGCTTTCGAGGACGACATGCGTCTGTTCATAACAGTCACGAATGCAATTTTTAAAATGTGCCCGTTTATGTACCTCGCGGCGCTACCGTTTGCAGGTAGAAATAATATTATTAATATTTACCGTGAAATAAAACATGTTCGCTGTAATAGTGTGAACTGCCTGATAATGTATAAAAGGAAATATATTATTTCATGTTGTAAACTATTATTACTAAATATTATCATTTTTAACTTATACATTAAGCAAACAATCATGAATTTACATTTAAAGACCAATATTATTTGTAAAATGAGCTCAGAAACTTATATGTTGAAAATATTACTTATTACTTTTTTTATATTTTATATGGTAATGGAATTTACTAATATTGGTATACTACAATCTGTTCTCAGGGTGATTAAAACTATATATATATTAAAACATCACGCTTTATTTATGTCTGGCAGAACTTTTAATCTCATTTTTGAATTTATTAATAAGCAATTAAAATTAGAAAAAACTAACTTATCATATTTATGTACAAAACTTGTTATAAAAAACTGTATAGTATTTCAGCTGATGTTTACTATATTAACTATTTTTGCATACTATAAATTATATCAGTTTCACTACTTCATTATACTTATGCAACTTACTATTCACAGTACATTTTTAATTATGGTTATACAGACGATGACTGGTGTTTCACTGCCTCTAATTTATTCATATCTCTGTACTTATTATTTATTTGTTTCTAAAACCATCACACTTAAATCTGAAATTGTGAGATTAATATTTTTTAAATTTGAATGTTTACTGATTGCAACCAAATTTCATATTTACAGATGCTTTTATTCTACAATTATGCTAAATAATGATTATTTGTATTTATTATGCTATATTTTTTCATTTTTTGAGGCTTTAATTCAAGCAAATAGCTTTAAATATATTTTATTAAGATTTTATTCATTGATTTCGTCTGGTCGGTCTGAGTGGTACAAACACAAGTTACGTCAAAAATTTTTTTTTTGCGAATCCATTAAACAACTTACCCACTGTATATCTTATATATGTTTTCTAAAAATAGAGACTTCTTACATTTTACCTTCTATTCAAAAAATCATAATATGTATTAATAGCGATATAATTTGGTGCTTTGCCCTGTCATGCCTTTGATATTCTATCAAAACTGTAGAGGCCTTCGAAGCAAGGTCGAAACATTTTTCCATAACATATTACTAAATAATATTTATTCTATATACGGCATAACCGAGACTTGGCTCCATGATAATATCTTTGATGGCGAACTAGCTCCAATATTGAACTTCAGTATTTTCCGGGCCGATAGACCTTACCACGAAAGTAACGTATCCCGCGGAGGCGGGGTGATGATTATCTGCCGAAAGGAGCTTGAAGCTCGCGCTCGCGAAGATTTGGCATGCACAGCGGAGTGCGTATGGATAACTATTCCTGCCGGCAAATTAATCTTAAACCAAAATGTTCACATAGCGTGTGTCTATTTACCTCAAGGACACAATTACAACACAGCGGTAAATTCTTTTTCATCATTATTAAGTTCGGTCCGTCACCAATGTCCCGGTGACGCTGTAATAGTGATGGGTGATTTCAATATGCCAAACATCACCTGGATTATTGGACAACATAACAATTCTCTTATACCGCACTCCGTAAGTCATCACACTGACGCTGCATTTATAGATACCCTATACTACACTGGACTTTTACAATATAATAACATTTTGAATCTCAACGGTAAAATACTTGATTTGGTTATTAGTAATATTGAATGCCAAATACTGCACAGTGATTCACCTTTAGTAAAGGAAGACTCCCATCACCCTGCATTAAAGATCACACTTCTGGTAGAACCGGTAAATAGCTCTCTTTTTGGTGCTCAAAAGGAAGTTTTACTATTTCGATACGGTGATTACAATCAAATTAACAATTTTTTGACAAATATAAATTGGACGATTCTAAGTGAGATCGAAGACATTGACTCTGCCATAAAATATTTCTATGGCAGTATCAATAAAGCCATTTCTACATATGTTCCGAAAAAGTTATTTAATCCAAAAAAATATCCGAAGTGGTACAACTCCTCTTTGATAAAAATCATAAAAGAAAAGAAAAAAATACATAAAAAATGGATAAAATATGGTAATCCACGTGACTATTCTGAATTTTCACTACTTCGATCACGACAAAAGAAAGTTCAAAAAGACTGCTACAAATGTTATATCAACACTATTGAACGTGAAATACCACAAAATCCTAAAAAACTATGGTCTTACATTAAACATCGGAATAAAGGATCAAATACTCCACAAACCATATGCTTTGAAAATGAAGTTGTGTCAGGGGGAGAAAACGTATGCAATCTCTTCCTGAAATACTTTAATTCTATTTATTCATCACCAACCACAGCTTCAACTACATTCACAGAAGAAGAAAATACCACAGATCAATGGGCTTCTGATAATATAGGTTCTATAATTTTAAACAAGGTAGAAGTTTTTAAATATTTAATTAAGCTCGATGTAAACAAAGGTGCAGGCAGCGATGGGATTCCACCTTTATTCGTTGTACGCTGTGCGCAATCTCTAGTGACTCCGCTGACTTTACTTTTTAACAGATCACTTAAAGAAGGAATTTTCCCTCAAAAGTTTAAGGAAGCACTTGTCATTCCAATACATAAGTCGGGAGCAAAAAATTTAGCTAAAAACTATCGCCCAATATCAATTTTGTCGGTATTTAGTAAACTTTTTGAAAAAATAATATATGATCGCATATATCCCCTTATTTTAAAATATATTCCAAATCAACAGCACGGTTTTCTAAAACAACGGTCAGTTTTATCGAATCTTACAATTTTCACAGACTTTGCTATGCAAAACTTGCGTAGTAACAATCAGACAGATGTCATATACACCGACTATTCCAAAGCATTTGACAGGGTAAATCATCAAATTTTAATTAATAAATTACGGTGCATGGGTATCCATGGGGATTTACTCAAATGGTTTACATCATACCTAGAAAAAAGGTTACAGAGTGTAACAATTGAAGGCTATAATTCACACTTTGTAACTATACCTTCTGGTGTACCACAAGGTTCTCACCTGGGCCCTCTACTATTTAACGCATATACTTATGATATAAACAAATGCTTTAAATATTGTAAATTCATATCCTTTGCTGATGATATGAAAGTTTACGCCTGCATTAAATCTCACACTGACTGTGCAAAAATGCAAGAAGATCTCGACAGACTTTTTCAGTATTGTAATCAAAATTTACTGGAATTAAATATTAGTAAATGTCATTCATTTTGTATTTCGCGCAAACAAACAACAATCAGCTTTCCTTACTCTTTTAATAATACCCCGATCTCTATAACAGATAGTCAAATTTGCGACTTAGGTGTTATTATTTACTCAAAACTAATGTTTAATATTCATATTGAATCAGTCCTAAAAAAAGCATATAAAATGGTTGGACTTATTATGCGAGTATCAAAACCTTTTAAACATGCGGAGACATATGAAAAACTCTACAAAACATTTGTTCGTCCCCAGGTAGAATACTGTACTCCTATTTGGTCACCTTACTATAATGTAAGTATTAATAGACTAGAAAGGGTCCAACAAAATTTTTTTAAGCAGGTCGACTACCGGTTAAACATTAACCTTTCTAATCATGCTGAAAGTATGCAGTACCATGGAATAAACTCTCTTAAAAATCGAAGAATAATGTTGGACCAGTTATTTTTATTCAAATTAATTAATAACAAAATTGATTCTCCTAACCTACTAGAAAGACTTCCATTCCGTGTGCCATCTAGACCGACAAGACAAAATCTTTTGTTTTACACTGAAAACGCGTCAACAAACTATTTTAAACAATCTACAATACCTAGAATATGCGACCAATATAACAATATATTTACCGAGGCTGATATTTTTTGTGACAATGTATGTAAATTTAGGTCAAAAATTATTGAAATTTTGAGAGAAGCAGACATTTAACATTATTATTATATAAATATTTTTTCATTTCGTTACTTTTACATTTATTATATTGAACATAATTTAAATTATTGTATTAAGTGTAAACAATTTTTTTGGTGTGTGCATGAGTTTCTTACTCTAATATACAAAGAAATTGGCAATATATGTGTACATACTGTTTGTTTACATAGTAAAATAAATAAATAAATAAATTATGTGGTATAACGCTGAAATTAGCACGCGATTTGTCAAAAGTCATATTTTCCGGTAATCAAAATGGTTAGTTTATGAGATTTTTTAAAATTTTAAACAATTTTGAAGTCCTGCGACTTTTTAAATGCGATTCAAGTGATTTTTAATAATTTGTTTAAATAATATCTGAAATATTGTATGTTTGTATGTGTTTTAATTAATTGAGATAAAAAAGAAACACGAAAAAACTATTGAATTCAATTTTAACTTCTCCTCTTCTTTCTAATTTTGATTTTTTTTTCTAAAGGTTTTCTCCATGTTCTCGATTACACTGACAGTAGTCTCGATTTGACTTTGACGTTTGTTTGTGTTGTTATAAAAGTTTCTGCGCACGCGCACATATCACTGTTAAAAAAAAAAAACGACCTGTGAATTGTTACATATTCTAGGTAATAAATATTTTTATAAGTAATATTTTTTTTTATATCGGTTATAAATAGTTAAACCGGGTATAGTTATTTCTTCATGTAATCCTGGTATAAGGAAATCTAATAAATAAGGCCTTGTAAATATAAAAAAATACTGGTTTTAGATTTTTGTTAATTATTTGTTCTTCATTATACGTTCTACGTATCAATTGAAATAAATAAAAAATATTGGTTGGGCACATTTAAAGCATTTCATCATAAATTGAAGATAAATAATCTATACGATCAAAAGCTTACCAATGTCGCTTATTGCATGTTTCTTTTATATATGTTAATATGCCATGTATTTTTTAATTATGTTTTTAGTCGGCCTCGTGGTGTAGTGGTCAGCGCGTTTACTTGCCATGCAAGAGGTCTTGGGTTCGATTCCCGACATGGTTGAACTGAAATATTAATTTAAAACGGTGTTTTAACACTAAAATATTTCATAGTCCCTGGACTAGCACCCGAAGCGTAAGACTGATCCTATTTTGTTCATGAAACAAAAATGATCAAGATACGCTGTGGTTGGTGTACCAATGTAGTGCCCGATGAACCATTAGGTGCGGATAGGGAATGATGATGATGATGATTTATTTACTTAAATATAAATTAAATATATATACAGCACTTCCGCCAATTACAATGTACATCTTTATATTTATATAATTTTTCTGTACATGTGATGCTTGTCCTAAACGGCTTAATCGATTTACGTGCGGTTTTCAGCGAAATGTAGATCTTTGCGCTGCGCGTGTTTGTAGATATTACAATTTTTTAATTTAAAAAAAAGGTAGAAGCATAAATCTTCTTTTCATCGACCTACCAGGGTTGCAATCGACGAAAATGCATTTACAAACAATGGAAGGATGTTGTTTTTTGGTGTTTTAAAAAAATGTGTTTTTGAATGTTTTTAAACAAAATTCGCTTTTTATGGATCAGATTCTTTCCATTCCTTATAATTTCTTTCCTTTTATTTCCTTTTACAGGATTTTTGGTAATACTAAAAGAATATTAACTCATCAACTGACATTCAAGACATTTTTGAAAATCGCATTCATGAATAAAGGGCACCTCTGTTGGTGAGAAGAGCCGAGTTTGAGATTTTTAAAAAGAATTAGATATTTGAAAATGAAATATTTTATGTTTTGGAATTCAACCATAAACAAGTACCAAGGTACCTACTTAAATTAAATATTAATTTTGGAATTAAATTTAAATCATAAAAAAGTACCAAGGTACATGATTATCAATGAAAAGCCCCCTTTCAAGGTAATAGCAGGCAAGCCAACGTTCAGGCAGGACAGCGTCTGTCGGGTCCGCTAGTAAATTATATAATTAGGTAATAATCATAAGGATTATTATTTTTATTTAAATAATATTATTAATATATGGTGATATTGATTGTTAAAGTGTTGTACATATATTTGTCCCAACTCAACAAAGGACTTTGGTTCCATGGAGTTGGGATTTGCATCTCAATTAAATGTGACATAAATATATTGTTAAAAAAAATATGAAAAAACTTGATAAATATAAAAAATAAATAAAAAAAGGATGATCATAATAATAATAATGTGTAGCATTGTCCCGGTGGTGAAGTAAAGGTGTATCTAAAAATGTTTTAAAATTTATAAAATTATTATAATGGATATAGGCTATTGTTAACATATTATTACAACGGACATAAAGAAAATTCGAGAGAAGGGAATATCAAAGTCTAGGCATCCACTGGGCTTATGACCTGTCACTGGCTGGTTTAAGTGGCCACTTTTCACTCTGTAACATTTACCATTCTGCCTATATTTGATTATCTATATTCCTTCGATTCTTCTATCTGTTGACGTTTGTAAAGTTAAAGAGCTAAAACCTTTATTGTTGTGGGTTAGATTAATTTGATGAAATTATTGCACCTACAGGCAAAGCCTGAATTTTTTTTTCAACTGTTATACTTCTTGGATCAGGTAGATTCATCAACAATATTTGAATGACATTTTTATATGTATAAACTGTATGTATTTATTTGATATGTAATATATTTTCTTTACTAACTTTGTATACTATGTGGAAATCTGTTATTAGTTCTGAGTTTATACACTATATCTGTTTGTTTACTAAAAATATGTATGTAGAACTGTTGATTTCCCAAATAAAATAAAATAAATAAATTATATTCTATCCGGAGGGTCATCCTCCAAATAATTTGCCAAACCCACAATAAATGAATTCAATTAAAATCGGAGGAGTAACTCGTTTTTGTCAAAAAAACATTTATTTTTGTATAAACCGATAGGAAGACCCACGGTCTTTAAAACAGTTTTGGGCATGTGAAGAAAGTACTTTCACCGTTCCTACATTTATTTAAATCTCCGATTCATTTAACGACTCTTGCGCTTCGCATTATTTCAAGCAACATATTATTTCAATAATAATTATTGGTGATTAAAGCTTCGCTCTCTGGGCTATTATGCCGTTTTATGGAAAAATGGTTTCAATTAACGCGGCATGGCGCCCCTGATGCCACCACGCCGTGTCCTCCGGCCGCGTATTATTAATAAAATTATTCATTGGCATACTGTTTAATACAAACTTTTATATGTATGTATATCAGATGGTCGCATTCCGCCAAAAACAACCAGGAGGGCGATGTATTCTACTAAAAAATACTTTTTTTTTTCAAAAACATTTACATAGGGTGTGTACATTATTAATTAATTAATAATGACGTTTCTACCTCTCTAATAGAGAGTAAAAAACTCGTGTTTAGAGAGGGATTTCGTTTTATGTAAACTTTTATTTTCTGAACAAGTTCCTTAAAATATAATATATTACTATAAAAGAAACAATAATTTGATACTGTTTGGACTTCAGGATAGGGCGAGTTTCACGTGTTTTTAAAACTTAGATTGAAATATTATAATATTTGAAATTGATTTTAAGATTTCTGAAAGAATTTTTTTTCCCGCATATTTCCCCACAATCATTTCAAGCTGCAATTATTTGAAAGTCTAGGGTTTTGAGGATTATGTGAATTAGTGGGTATTTTTTCTTTGAAAGTTTGTATTTGCACTCTCTGCCTACCCTTACGGGAAAACGGCGTGATGGTTTGTTGCTGTTGTTGTGTTTAGAATTAAGATTAAAAAAAGGGAGATCTGTATCCAAAGACCGAATAGATTATGTGCATCTGTATGGCTTATTTTGAACAAAATAATTTTATTTATTATATTTAAATATTAATTTATTCATTCAAAATTCCACTCTTTTGAATATTAATGAACTTATTAAGGCTTTTTAAAGACTTATTAAAGCCATAATAATTAATAATACACAATACATAGTAGAATTAATTTAATTGAATTATAATGACATGTAATGCAATATAATAAACAATCCAGAAAAACAAGGTATAAATAAAAATATATTTTTTTTAATAAAAGAAATATTTGCGTTCTTATTATTTATCCAAATATTTGATTTTGAGGGCCATTCTCAACGAGTTGTAAATAACTCACTATTAGAAAATGGAATCAAGTTGGGGTAGAGTGGGATTCGAACCACGGACCTTTGGTCTGTGAGTCCGAGACACTAGCCACGGGACCACAACCCGACACAAATAATAAATAATATAATTCCAAAGGAGATGATTTTAAAAAAAATCAGATATAAATTAACAAATTTAGATTCATCCATCATTAAATTTACAAAATAATACTCGTAGTATCATCGAAATCAATAGATAAAGAATACATTATCATAATTGAAATCTCTCGCTAGATCTCACTCTATACTAAAGTAAGAAAAGAGAGTAATAAATAATATGCCAAAAAATCCGTAATAACAAAAATAAAAATATCAAGATATATAAAAAGCAAATAAAAGTATGGAAGGAAAGCAGATTAGTACATTTTCGCTAATCACGTAAAAATAATAACAAATTCCAGTGTGGTTTTCTATATTTGCTTTGAGCTTCTTTACATCAAATTAATGAATAGTAAAGGCAATACAAACAGTCTTGATTTGAGATTGATTATTTTTAAATATTTAGTACGCTTCAGTTTTAAAAAAAAACAGTGCGACATTTAGAGATATCTAAAAAGTCAGTCAAATCTGTTCAAAATACAGAATTCTTGTTCCATTGGATAGAGCACATAAATACGAGTATATCAATAGATGAAAAAAATAAAATAATTTGAACAAGAACGATAGGGGAAAAAGTTAAAGATTTCCATCATCATCATCTCCATTTCCGCACGCAGTTGTGCATAGGGCACAGAATTGGTTAAGAAAGTGCAGCGTATTTAGGTACAGAATAAGAAGGAAATGTGATCAGTCCTACGCTTGTGCCAGTCTAGAAGCAATGAAATATTTGTTTTTTAAAAAACATTTCAAATCAATCAAACCCAGGACTATAAAAATGGTAGGCGATCGCATCAACCACTACACAACAAGGTGGATTTACCTCCATTCGATTTCCTATTTAATATTTGTCGTGGAAAAAAGAGTTGGGGTCGAATCCCTAACATCCTGATTCGCAGTATTTTTCATATTTATTGTATAAAAACAGTTTGTTTATTAATCTTTACTAATCTGACAAAAAAATCATGAATACCTTATATATTATTCTGTAAAGTTGACATTTGCTGTCTTATTTCCTTTTCTTTAATACCACAGATATATAATTATAATGTTTCATGGATATGAGCTTTCTCAACAAAATTGTTAAAAACGTAATTGATAGCCCAGAAATTGTTAGAGGCATTTCATTTCGAGTCCCTGTCCGTAGAACTCGTCAATCTGTACTCTTCGACATTTCTAACTCAATGACTAATTATTTAAAAAAATAGCACTCTACGAAGAATACAGATTACCTATAATGACAGTTTTAGTGACATCGACATACTGCATTGTAAATACCATATTTTTTATCAGATCTGTTAAAGACATTTTAAATTTATCTTCTTCTTGACTTTTAACTTTTAATTTGATTTTTAATTTTATCTTTCAATTTTAACTTTTTAATTTTAATTCTTAATTTTGACTTTAAGTTTAAACTTTTAACTGAATTTTAATTTAAACTTTTCATTTTTATTTCTAACTTTTACTTTTGATTTTAATTTCAACTTTTGATTTCAACTCTTAATTTATACTTACTTACATCTACTGTCTACATCTAATAATTTATTGTTGGTTGTGATTTTTTACAAATAAATTTAAATGTTCATGGAAGCAATGAGAGAGGGAGGAAAGTAGAGTAGCGATACAATGTCTTCTCCTTTTTATGTACTTTTATGTAATATTTTTATTTTTACTTTTTTTTAGAATTCAATTATTTTTCCCCTCTCCTCCTGCATTCATAATAAATTAGTGTGAAATCTGTAATTGGTCTTACTTTTTTTAATTGTTCTTTTGTACCTTGTTTTTTATAAAGACTGTATGATTTCATTAATAAATAAAAAAATAAAAAAAAGTATATTTGCATATCTAAATAATGAATGCCGAAGTGGTGATTATTCAGAAAACCGCAATTTTTTGTTACATTATTTTTTGTATGCAGTTATTTTGTTTATTTTTTTATAAGCGTTGCGCAGAATAGGCCTTATGATCATCAAAGTTCATGCAATTATTGGCGCCTAATAACTGGTTATGGCAGACGTTGCGGCATGCAAAACGCAATAATTGCAAGGAATACATTAACGATAATCGAAAGGGCAACATTTAACCAAAATGAGAATTACGAAAGTCAGCAAGCCGGCGACCGGCGACTGGCGACACAGGACACGCAGAAGATACGCGACCAGATAAATAAGGACACCATGAATAATTTATACCTGAGCGACATCCTGTCTCGAATGTTTCTAATCGAATCACCTTAAAGGACATACTTTCCACTGTATTTATTACACACTACGATAAATACACGACTAAGAAAGTTGAGATTTTATGGCATATTAAATCTGGCGGTTTTCTGCGATGCGCACTTTAGGTTGTGTAGTCAGACAGATATTTAAAATAATTCAAACTGGTCAAAAACTTAATTCATAATGTTTAAAAAATATATATATATTTGAAAAAAACTAATTTGTGTAGTATTTATCATTTGCCAAACTAAAAAACATTCCAACTGTTGTGTAGATTTGATTATTCACTCTTTTCACAAAAGTGCTATTTATTCATTTATTAATTCAAAATTACACTCGTTTAAATATAAGCGAACTTATTAAGGCTTTTTAGGTTGTGCCCGTGTCAAGCCATAATAAATAACGATAAAAAATACAAAGTAAAATTAATTAGCTTAAAATATAATAACATGTAATGCAATATAATAACAATCCAGAAAAAAGGTATAACTAATAAATAAAAAAAACAAAATAATAAAATTTTCAAGTTTTTTTTTTGCACCACAACAGGCCAGGAGACCCAATTAAAGTGGTGAATTACATAAAAAAAATTAAAAAAGAAAGCTAAGCTAGAATTAAGGCTTGAGAAAAAAATAAATTAAAAAAGATAATTAGACATAAATATTAAAATGTAGTATCTCAGTTTCATTAATGGCTGGCTGCCTTTTGTATAACTACGTTTAATTCAAATAAAATTATACTAACTAACTGCATTTACAATAAAAAAAGAACACAACTTTTTATTCATTTTAAAATTAAACATTTTTAGGGACATTTTCAACGAGTTCTTCACAATTTGAAAATGGTAACTAAGTTGAGGTTGAGTGGGGTTCGAACCTCGGACCTATGATACTGAGTCCGTGACACTAGCCACTGGACTACATCGGTAATACTTTTAAACAATACTATTAATCATATAAGGCATTTGATTTATTATTGTTATTTAAAATATAAAACAATAGCATCGTATTTCCTGACTTACTGCGACTAATTTAAAATCATTTCAGACAATAATACCTTTAATACAACAATTATAGGTAACAAGGCTTCTAACCATCTAACATTTAAAAATATGAATCGATTGCATATCAGAGGCAACGAGCATCGTAATAATTTGAATTTTTGCGATTTTAACACAATTTAGCTGAATTAACTATATATTTTATTTATCAATATTATAAATTTATAATTTATAAATTCCGTAATTCGAATTCACGTTTTTCTTTTATCGAAATATGTTATATGTACATTTTTGAACATATTTAAAAAATCTATGTATTTTTTCACCATTTATGTTTTTAATAGGTCTTATTAATTTTGAAAAACGTGTATCTGAATATGAGTATTTATAAAAAAATAATAATGTATGTTAGGATACATATTATTTTTGTATTTACATAATTGTTTCAATATTATTTAAATATATCATGGTAAATCCATATAAAAAGCCTTATGGGCGTTTATAAATAATCAAAGAAATAAATCCTTTTTGTATTTTAAAATGACAGTTACAACAATATTTTGATTTTTTCCAAATTTTTGTAGACAAGAACTGAATTCAACTCCCCGGGGAGCTGTTAATATTAACATATTACAAAAGAGATGAAGAACATTTTAGATGTTCAAATATAGTCAGAATGGTGAATGTTACACAGTGTGTATAGTGGCTAACTTAAACCAGCCAATGACAGGTCACAAGCCCTAGATTTCTATATTACCTTCTCTAAAATGTTCTTCATCTCAGTTATGAATGTTATGTTTAAATAATAGTTACAGTTTATCAAATACGTGATAGTTATAACGTATAAAATCCACTTACAATGAATTACCAAACCATGTTTTTTTATTTTACATTTATTTATCATAGAACAACTTAATCTAGCAAACATATTATTGTTCCCGCAAAACCGAGGCTTGTCCACGAGTTACATTACATGTATATTTTTTCATTTGTGTTTTGTATTGAACATATTACATAGATTTTTTATAAAGTTAGGTACACAATTTAATAAAAATGAAATAAAGAGAATCTTTATGGCCACGCTTAAAAAATAATTAATTGCTCACACGTAAATATGCATGTTTTTATTATAATCCGTGCACCACGGCATTATTTTTTATAAGCATAAATACGCACGTCCGTGCGTGTGTAAATTGAGATCTTAAGAAGCTCTGTGGAAGCCGTTTCATGTATTGTGACTGTTTTATAAAAAAATGTAGCACTCACATCGGTTGACCTGTATTTCAATTACGAATAACTATCGCCGTCCTTACAAGCATTTCAACGATCACAATGAACAATAATGAACATGCTTAAGTTATCGCAGTCATAAGTCAACGAGTGTAAAATCTCTAAGTCATCGCTCGTGTCGGTTTGTTTTTTGTTTTCCTCGTAAATAAATACAGTTTACTGGCGAAAAATCGGCGTTTACTATAAAAAATAATACAAAATGTTGCATTTGAAAAAAAAGTAGTATCTTATAAAAAAAAGTAAAAATTGAAGTAAAATTACTATGGCGACTGCTTTTCTTGACATTTGGCTTGCCAACCGCCGCCGCCGCCGGCGGCTAAATGCAATTAATAGCATGATAAATAATAAATTAATGAAGTAAAATGGCAGTTTTGGAATATTTTCCATATTTACACCGGTAAAATTCAAATATGTGATTGCGCTGCAAGATTATACGTCGCAAAACGTAAATATTTTGACATTTAATATCTCAGAGGCAGACGGATGCAAATCCAAACGTCAAATGCTCTACTTTCTCTAGGTGATTTCTAATCAACAATATTTTGAGTTTGTCAAATTTTTTGTAGACAAGGACTGGATTCAACTCCCTGGGGAGCTGTTGTTGAGCTGTGGGAGGTCATTAGCCCTTTAGATGCCTAGACTTCTATATTACCTTCTCTTAAATGTTCTTCATCTCTGTGATAATATTTTAATATAAACAGCTCCCCAGGGAGTTGAATCCAGTCTTTGTCGATAAAAATTTGAACAAACTCAAAATATTTTTGATAAATCCTCCTGGTCCATGAATAAGTATAGAAATTGAAAAAATAACATTTACAGGCGTTGTCTAGTATGTAGGTGAAATAATTCAATCAGATGAATCTCACCCGCATAAATAAAAGTTTCAGCTCCTTAACTTCACAAACATCAACAGATGAAAGAATTGAAGGAATAAATATGTTCAAATATGGGCAGAATGGTGAATGTCACACAGTGTGTAAAGTGGCCACTTAAACCAGCCATTGACAGCCCTGTAGATGCCTAGACTTCTATATTACCTTCTCTGAAATGTTTTTCATCTCTGTTGTAATATGTTGATTTCTAATCATTTATGGCATTAATTTGTATTTTCAGTATCTTAATACATTGGTTCTTTCATTATAAGACTGCATGTCTTCAAAAGGCATGATAATAAACTGGATAGGAAAATCGAAATGTCATTTCATAAAATACTGCATTTGCATCCGTCTGCCTCTAAGATTTTAGGTGTTAACGGATGTTGCATTGTGATCGCGAATACGATAAACAATCGTGTTGAGAAATTGTTATCACGTCGCTTATTAGCACGTCCTTATTTATGCTGAAGTTATGGGATAAAATTGCTTCTTAGTTTATTAAAAAAAATTGTGTTAGTAGGAGGCACATATTTTACCTACATATTTGCTTGGTACCAAGTGTCAGCTTCCCCAACCGAAAATCCCACTGCACGCCTCTGTACCTTGCATACATTCTTTGGCTAGATTGAGTATTTTTTTAGGAAGTAAGTGTTGGTGCATAAAAACAGATACTTAAAGTGCTGTTGAACTTCAGAAAAAAAACCCTTCTTCATTTTGAACTTCAGTCAATTTTCATTAAATAAATACTGCTCCATGGCGTATTGACGAGACCGCCTCATATAAAACAGGTTCGACTGCTGATAAGGTCCATTCCATGGTAGCTCGCGATAAAGTGAACATTTCTTGTACATATATTATTTAAAATATACACTTAATGCATTTAGTTTTATCTCACGAACTTAATACGTCTAGTAACAAGTCTATTCGCCTTCAATCTCTTCTCAATATCAGCTCCATGTGAAATTTTAATAATCCCACCATTGTAAGTTGTATTAAAACATACTATGTTTGGCGTGTGCTATGGTAATATTGGTAATTAGACATGTCACAGTAATAGAACATTCTAAATCTAATGGTCAAAAATAATAAATGCTATGTGTTCAACATATTACAATGAAATAACCTTTTTTTGTATGTACCACTTTATTGTTTGTAATTTTTTTTCAAAAAATAAAATAATAATAATTTATAAATAAGTGATGGTTTGTTTAAATTTAAGTAAAAGTCCTATTTTGAATATGTTTCCTCTACCTAAACCCACCCATACACCCCTAGTTTCTACCGCCACTCTGCAACATTTGCACACAATCAAACATCGTTAAATTTTATATCGTTTGTTTGTAAGTAACCCCGAAGAAGGCACAGTATTTTGTCAAAACTAGTTGGTTTATGAATTATAAAAAATAAAGTAGTGCATTAAAAAAAGCAAAGTTATTTCATTGTAATATATTGAATAACTAGTGAACCTGACTTGACGTTGTGCCCAAACGTTGGCTTGCCTGTTATGAGCTAGTTAACAAAACATGTTTTTGATATTCAAATTTTCGATAAACTACACATATATATATTTGAAATATAGTTCGACATTTCAATCTTTTCGTTTCGTCATTGGGTGATTTGCTGTAGCCCAAAGCAAAATAAAAAAGTGTAATATCACCAGCCGTATACATAATTTTTCTGTACGCCTGATGAATTATTAATAATCAAATATTGAATTTAAGTAGATACCCAGGTACTTGTTGTTAAATTCCAAAACATAAAATAAATATTTTTCTAATGTAGGAATTCTTTTCGCAAATGTCAAACTCCGCTATTCTCACCAACAAGGGTGCGCTTATTTAGGAATATAATTTTTTTCAATGTATTTAATGTCAGTCAATATTAGTTTAGTATTGCCAAAAATCCAGTAAAAAGAAGTAAATGGATAGAAATAACGAGAAATTTGAGGAAAGAATCTGATTAAGATCCACAAAAAACGAACGCTGTTTGTAATTATTCAAAAACAAACTTTCTATGCACAAAAAAAACAACAGACTTCTATTTATTTGAATATGCATTCTATTCAAACGAGGATAATAGATCAATGAATAAAACATTTACACGTCTAACTTCATTTCAACATATTAGATTAAAAATTTCAATATCATCGAACACGCGGAGCGCAAAGATCCACATTGCTCTAAAAACCGCACGTAAATCAGTTAAGCCGTTTAAGAGGAGTTCAATGACATCACCCGGACAGAAGAATTATATATGTAAAGATATTGTTCCACAAAGTTAGTGCCTAGTGCCTCAAATATTAAAAATATGCAATGCCATCATTTTAAGAAAAAATACAAGGAAAAAGTTATTTTACGGTGGAAATAAATTCTTACGTTTACTCCTTGTTGACCATTAGATTTAGAGTGTCTAATTACTATTAAATCCACCTTTTTTCTAATAAATGATTTAAAAATAATTTCACTATGCAAAACAATTAAAAATAGGGCCACTGAGAAAATATGAGAATTTTTAAAGCATGCTTAAGACAAATAATGACAAATGGCGTTGAAGCAAGCGCAGACACAGTCGTGACTAAACACGTAATGAGGACTTGCGAGATGAAGACACTGAGGATGATAGCAAAAAAATCTCCAAGAGATTGCGTGTGGAACATCAGAATAAGAGAAATATGTGAGGCTGAAAATATAGTAAGATGGAGTAGACAGCAAAGGAGGGAGTGTAACGGTCACGTACAGAGAATGGACACAATCAGACTCACTTCGTAATCAGCCTTACGACACTCGTCCTCGAGGGAGACCCCAAAAGGCGGAAGGACAACTGAGAATCCATCTTACGGAAGAAACAACCCTATGGAGAACAGACAAAACAAGTCTTAAACGGGGAAGAAAAGAAGATGTTACGTATATACGCCTATGTATGTAGATGTAGAAGATTTATCTTGTTGCATGAAAGTATGATAACCGACCAGTTTTGCGCTTCAGGAGGGCGATTACAATCAGAAGATACGGAAGTTACGAATCCTTATTATTTTATTTTAATTTGTATTATTAATGACGGTATAGTCGACCATGTACTTTGAGTTTTGAGGTAACGACATTGATAGCTATTGAGGAAACCCCCACAGTGCAAATGTACGCGCTGGAAGTTCAAGCGTGCACTTTTTTAAAATTGCGATTTATTTCATTTTTAAACCGATTTGACCTTTTGCATGACACAATGAAACGCAACGGGAACACAAAATTGTTGTCATCATAAAAAATATATATTACTATTTATTTTTTCAGCTATAGCCAATTTACGGGGCCATAACTGGAAGCTCTATCGTTCTCAATTCCATATAAACCCAAGAAAAATAAACTTTTCAGCAGAGTGGTTTCAGACTGAAATAAATTTCTAAGCGTCGTTGTCCATTCCATCGGTCAACGAGTTCAAAAACCGTTTCGATGCTTTTTTAAGAAAGAAAAATGCAGACAAAAAGCAATACACGAGATATAGACCAGCAAAGGCTATCTGCCTCTGCTGGTGCTCTCAATTATGTAGCGTTTAAAATATGTTATTTCGTCTACACCAAAAAAGATTATAAATGTATCAGTCCAGATTAACCCACCTTTGCTTTGTTTGCTCCATGTAACAATTTACTCGCCTTCAAAAATAATTAAGTATCTACTGGCGAGTTATCCACGATCTTAAGTGGGGAATAAGGAAGGATAAAATAACGATAAATGACAAGGACTTTACGAGTTTCATCTTCGCAAAATAATTAAAGTATCCTTATTATCAATAATGCACTATCTGCAATGAAGTATTTTGCCGAAGGTATTTTTTTCCCTTCCCTTTTGGTGAATCCGTGTAAATGGAATTCACCTTTGGGGATTTAAATAAATTTGTGAGAGCGGAAAATAAAATTATTTTCTCCAAAACTGACAATATGAGCTAGCGGATTATGCAGCCAACAATCTATTAAAATGTACCCGAACCAGAGAAAATCAAAATGTAATAACACTGACTAATCTGGTGTTGAGTCTTCTTCCTTGTCGGCGATTAGCTCACGCTATCAGGGAAACCGGTGGTCAGGAAATCTGCAGGCACACAATTGTCTGGAGGCGGTGTGGCGAATGATGATGAATGGCGATGGATGATAAAACGTTTACGGCGTTGTGCAAGTTTAAGCGTTAAGTTATATTAACTGTCACGGTGAAATAGCGAAAAATACGTTTAAACAATCCGAAAAGCGTTCGAACATAATTCGTTGAAAAAGCGAAGAGAGAGCGGGGGAACGAGAAGTGTTGCCAAATCAACAATGTCCCGTCAGGCATGGCAACCTCACAAAACAAAAATTAGCCATTACCTACTCACATGCGATTCCTCTGGCTAAAATACATGGAAACAAATTATCAGCTCTACCACCGTTTTTTTTTTAAAAGGACAGGCGGAGTTGGAGAAATTTGATGAATAGGTAATTGAACATAGTTTTTCTATCATTCTATCGCATTCTCTCGACATAATCGACGTTTCGTTGTCCCGTTTCAATTTTTGTTTAGAAAGAGAATGAGACTGATTTTTGTTTGTCGGTACATTTTCTGCTTTTCTTAATTATTTATCATACGTCTGAAGATGGCAGAAAATACTGGGTCCTTTTATGGGGTTTTGGATGGTCCTAGCTCACAAAAGAAACAGACTATCAAAAAACTAAACTATGGAGACACGCCAATGGTAAATATCCATAGTGTGTAAAAAAATCATCAATGTTCTAGTGTCATAATCCAATCAGAATGTTTTATTTCAAAAGCAATATTTAAATAAATATTTCATGGCGACGGTCCCAGAAATCAAACAATGCATGATATTTTGGTGTGAAAATACTGCGTTTCAAGCAAATTTATTATATTAAATTTATATTTTTAGTTGGTTCATTAAGAATAAAGAGTGTAGTTGAGTAATGTACCTGTTTGAGAAAGGTCCGCCATCACGATATTGACCCCGACGCGGCAGTTCAGGTCTGCACTAACTGCATGATGCACTTCTTTACCTCCTTGCGTCTCTTGGTTTCCGGGTACCAGAAGTAACTGATTCCCCCTGTCAAAAATAAAGATACAAATAATTTTCCTTATTTAATGATAATTTATATTTTTTTTCTTATTCAAATAAATAATAATTATTATGCTAAATGTTATTAAATATTTTTATAACCACTTACCGACTTTTCTATGTCTAACGGTTTCGAGACGTATCCGTCTCTTCGTCAGGACACTTTTAAACCAACACGCCAAACCCACTATACACCTTCACCACAAAATTAGTTGTACAAAATTATAAAACTAACATGACATGCATTTTAATAAGCACATGCACTGATTATGACAAACATGCAGTAATTAGATTATGAAAATATTTTATGTTGTTTGACAAATAGTTGAAAAAAAGGAGGGGCGTGAGTTTTATAGGTTTTGGGTTACCATTACAATGGAACATCGTATAACGGGCTATATTGAAAGGTTATTTGATTATTAATGAAAGGAACAGTATTTTTTTTAACTTTCCTAATATGAAATATTTTCATATTATTTACTTTTAACCCTTTATTAGTTGTATGTAAGATTTTAACTCCTCTATTTTTATTAGTCATGATTTAAATTGATTAGGTAATTTTCGAATTCGGAGAAATGTTATTGTGAAGACACCTCATGTGTTCTTTGACACGAATTTCACAATTTCTCGATGTTTTTCCAAGGTAAACTGAAGGACAAGAATTGTGTTTTATTTGGCATATACCTGAATTATTTACACAACTATTTTATCTTAATTACTAAGCAATAGTTATCCAATTTCATTATTTATATAAAAAACAGGTTCAATATTATTTATTTAATATTTGAATACATTTGTGGATATAGTATTTACGTATTGAATTATTCTCCATTGGACGGGTACGTCTCGAAACCGGTAGACATAGAAAAGTCGGTAAGTGGTTATATACAAATTTTCAATAACATTTTGTAAAATGTTTGACCACAAAGTTAATGCTTTAAATAATAATAATAATGATAATGATTTTAATAATTTTATTTTCAACAATGTTTGAGTGTGTCCAAATGCTTGCAGACTGGCTGGATTTCCTCCCTAGGGAGTTATTCATATTTAAATTTATTTCAACAGATGGAAAACATTGTTGAGAAGGGAATATGGAAGTCTAGGCATTTACAGTGCTTATGACCTGTCATTGGCTGGTTTAAGTGGCCACTTTACACACTGTGTAACATTCACCTTTCTGCCCATGTTTAAACATCCACATTTCCGCAACCCTTCCATCTGTTGACTTTTGTGAAGTAAAGGAGCTAAAGCCTTTATTATGTGGGTAAGATTTATCTGGCTGAACCATATCACCTACTAGGCAACGCCTGAAAACAATTTTCCAATTTTTATACTTCTTCTTTTACCAGGTAGTTAATTCAACAATGTTTGCGTTTGTCAAAATGCTTGCAGACTGGCTGGATTTCCTCCCTAGAGAGTTATTCATATTTAAATTTATTTGAACAGAGGGAAAACATTGTTGAGAAGGCAATATGGACGTCTAGGCATTTACAGGGCTTATGACCTGTCATTGGCTGGTTTAAGTGGCCACTTTACAGAATGGGCAGAATGGTGAATGTTACACAGTGTGCAAAGTGGCCACTTAAACCAGCCAATGACAGGTCATAAGCTCTGTAAATGCCTAGACTTCCATGTTCCCTTCTCAAAAATGTTTTTCCCCTTTGCTGCAATAAATTTAAATATTTTATTTCCATTTTAAAACGCTGTACACGGGTGTTTTGGTTACCAGGAAGTACTGATTTTTCCTGTCAAAGTCCCAGAACGATAATGGTTACTAGTAAAAATGATTTTCTTTTGTTCTCTCATAACACTTTCCTCAATTAAAAATTTTAAATACGGCAATTTATACAAAAAAAATCTCTAAAGCGCTGTGCGATAAATATCATATTCTGTAACATAGTGCTTCTCTACACCTCCTCGGTATCCTAGTCTCCGGGTATCAGGAGTTGATTTTCTTCATTTCGTTTTTTGCAAACGAAAGAAAAAAACATACCATCACGCCGTAGGGGTAGGCTAAGAGAATAGAACGCCATATCACTCTGTTTTTGCACACAGACCTCGCTTCCTCTACATTTCTAAATAGTAAACATAATAATGTACGTATGTATATATGCATAAACATATTTTGTATTTAGGATGCAGAACTAAGTTCGCACAGAGGCACCCCTCACATGTTGGTCCAAGATCCTTCAATTTTCTAACCAAGGAACTACAAAACATCAAATCACTGGTACATTTCAAAGTAGGTTTGAGGTCTTGGATCAGCATGGAAGGAACAGATAGACACATTCTTTAAAAAATCAACTAAAATTAAAAATAAATGCATTCTGTAAATAAATCATGTTTTCGTAATATCAGCATATGTTAATTTGGTTTTTCTTTTCTTTTTTTCGTGTTCATGTCATACTATATATAACTTTTAATAATTAAAAAAGGAATGGTCCACGCTCAGACGCTGAAGTCTTTGTGGACATTTTTTCCAATTAATGTTAAAGCTTAATTTTAAGGTGTATTTTTCTAAAGTGTATTTTTGTAATAATATTTCTTTGTAAATAATATGTGTATCGAAAAATAAACAAATTAAAAAAAAAAAAAAAAAAATCATAAATAATTATATTTACTGAGACAGGTCTCCTCAGCTCCATTGAGACTAAAGTCCTATGTGTTCGACTCTTTTTTGGCAAGCTGAATTGTACGGATTTTTTGTTATTTATGTTTTTGTAATAGTGCGTTTTTAATTTAAAAATTATATAATATCCATCAAGTACCTCATATAATGAATCCAGTGATGTTATCTTTTGTATGAACAATCAAATCGGTTAAACATAATTCATTTAATTATATCCGACAATCATCAGATAACTGTCAGAGATAAGTATTAAATGATCACAAGATAGCTAAACCAATGAACAAGCGAACATATATATGAATAACCGATATGCGGAAAAAAAAGTACCAATATCTGGCTTTTAACCCCTTCACTAGTACTATAATGTCGTTCTTTGCATTATTAAAAATAAAAATAGATTCCATAGATGATAATAGATCACGAACTATATTGGGAATAGCATGCAAAACTAAATTAACTTAAACTAAAAAAAAATATAATTGGGTATTTTCAAGTTTTCGTTTTTAAGTAAGCAAAAAATTGATATGGTCGCGGAGTAATTTTTTTTTCCGTCTGGCGTCGGATAGATTTGCTGCAAAGATTAGCATATATTTTGAGTTATCAAAAAACGAGACGTTTCGTGCCCAAAGGGCCTAACGACACGTATCATCTACCTTATCGTGCCATAGGAAAGGACTTACACTTGACACAATATTTTGTTAGAAATTGTACACTCTGAAGTGACAAGTACTGTGGCGTCAAATTGAGGTGCTGCTAACTGGAACCATTTTGTTTGTATTCGTTTTGTTAACCAGAAAATTATATATAAACACTTATATACACTTATATACGCTGATACTTACAAAAATCATTCATTTATTATAATTTATTTTTTTTGATAACCTCGTGCTGTAGTGGTCAGCGCATTTGCCTACCATCCGAGAGATCCCGGGTTTGATTTACGACAAGGCTGACATGAAGTATTTATTATTTCATAGTTCCTGGATTGGCACCTGAAGTGTAACACTGATAATCTTGATTGTTATACCAATGCATTGCCCTATCCAGCATTAGAAGCTGAAAGGAAATGATGATGATGGCGATAAAGAAAATCTTCATGATCTTTTGATCGTCATAGGACCGTTCTTATTCAAATTCTATGATAGTGAATTTTTAACAATAAAGCATTGAATAAAACAATAAAGCATATTTTCACAAATTATATTATAAAGTAAAATGAGTCCTTCCAACAGGCATAACCATCGGCAAGTTGGTCCTGTTTATCGGAATATGAAACAATCAATGCTAAAACTGTCTTAGGTAATTATCAGGAACATACAAACCAATGCTCATCATAATCCCAGAATTATCGATCATACGGCGCAACAATCGATAAAAATGTGTCAAATACATATTCCTTCTAATCTTTCAACAGTTGTAGCCAAGTATATCCTGGAGAAACTTAAGAAAAGGTTAAGAAAACAACGACGGAGGCGCTGTCAAGCATCACGGAAAACGAATTAAAAACAATATTTGCAACAATGGACAACAATAAACAACAAAGGCTTATCAAATATTCAAACGAACTGTAGCGTACTTATGTAACAACTTGAAAATGTGAAAGCCCGCAGAGAGCGTTTAAATATAAGAAATAAATAATAATTACTATAAACACATATCTCTAGTTGCCAATGGGTTAAGGATCCCACGCACGATGCGTCCTACCGTGCGATTTTGCAGAATGAGTCGGCGGCAGATTAATCGCACGCATTACTTCGATGGAAATTGCATTGAAGGAATGAATTGTGGTAAGTACCACCTCGCACGGCCATCTTTTGCGGAAATAGTTAAAAGAGAGGCAAATGAAGAAAACAGTTCTGTGTGTGAAACAGAATGTATGTAACCCATAAGGGTTTATCAATAAAATTTAAATAAAAATAAAAAATAAATAAAAAAAGAACCAGAATCCTAGATCCCCGATTACAATAGGAAGTAAACATAATTATCTGCAACTGTCTATAAAAAAGCAGCAAAATTTTCTTAGTGAAAAATTGAGTATTCATATTAACGCGACTGAGATGGAGAAAGTTTTAGAGAAAGAAATATGGATGTCTAGGCATTTAAAAGGCTTACGAAATGTCATTGGTAAGTTTAAGTTGCCACTTCACACACTGTAATATTCACCATTTTGCCCATGTTTGAACATTAAAGTTTACATATATAAATACTAATCGCACTTAAAAATAAATATCTTTCCAAAAACATGTATAATCAGTTTATTTCTTTCTTATTTTACCTACATTTTTTAGATCTTAACTTCAATAGTTACTTTTAATTTTCTTATTATTTTTAAGTGAATATGAACTGAAATTTTCGATTTACTTTGTTTTATTTTTTATGTTGTTTTTATTACATTTATGAGCACACACTATATATATATGTGTTTAATTTTTTGCTTTTATTTAAAATATATTCTAGTAAATTGCTATTCTTTAATTTTAATTGTATTCTTTTACTCTTTTTTCTTACTCAAAAAAAAAATCTTTAAATTATTTTTATCTGTTCATTATTTTATTATATTTTATGTTCATTATTTTATACGAATACATTTATATCTGTACTCATTTTATTATTAATAAAAACTAATGTCTGAGCACCCGATGACAAACTATTATTGAATAGTTTATCGGGACAAAATGTATTTTAATACTTTGTTTTCTTTATAATGTATTGATATTGTAATAATGTGTATATTTTATTGAATAATCACTCTATGAAAAAAAAGGAGCATATTAGAAATATAATAAAAATAAAGGGAGCAGTAATTAAGACTGTATCCGCTCAGTCAAAAAAAAATTGAGAAAAAAAAACTAAGGAGGAAATCCAGCCAGTCTACAAACATTTGGACATACGAAAAACTAATAAAATTGTTGAATAATTATTATCTTTAAGACATAAGCATCGCAAAAATCGCTTTCGAACCATCTTTATTTCAAGGATGTGGTTTTATTCAGAAAGGTCTCAAATTAGGGACCCGTATTCTAAAAGATTTTGCAGAAGTATTATTGAAGTACCTATCTCCTTTATTTCCTCAATTGAACGTGAACAATAGGAGGTGTCTAAAATGCTCTCTTTCGTCTACTAGGCATTTCATTTTGAAGGCTTGCAATCAAATAAAATAATACATCTTACATAAAAGCTAACACAATATCTTAAAGAGCAGAAAAATTCCATTCGAATGACGTATAATTTTTACCGCTTTGTTTCACTCTTGGTTGTCATTTTAAAATTTGAAATAAAAAACGGAGACACGTTATGATGTTATTCATCGCCCAATACAAAATTGTAAAGCGTCCTTAAGCCTTAAGACTTTATTTCTCATAAACGTGGATTTGTAAAATTAGCATGCATTATTATTTATGCCTGTTTATTTATAACTTACCCACTTAGTAAAAACTTCAGCATAATTTGGCTAAGTACTCCATGCACAATTTGCGCTGTCATGTTGCTGATATTTATATTATTATTAATGTACATTGTACATAAATAAACTAATATTAGAAATCCGTGACGCAAGAATGTGCACAAAAAATCACCTTCGAAATAATTAGAGAGGTAAGTTTAGTGAAGTAGATTGACCAATAGATTCTTCGAATGAAAAAGTAAATTATGCATCCAGTACGCGATGGACGAAAACACTGAAGCATTTTGATATTTTATTTTATTTTATTTGGGAAATCAACAGTTCTACATACAAATTTATAGCAAACAATCAGATATAGTGTTTAAACTCAGAACCAATAACAGATTTCCACAAAGTATACAAAGTTAGTAAAGAAAAAAGATCACATATTAAATAAAAACATATAAGTTTATACATATAAAAATGTTATTTTCATTTACTCGAAAATATTTTTCAATAATCAAAGATTTTTTCATATTTTTTTAAGAAAAGTAAGTTATTGTAAATTGGGGGGGATTAGGACAAGAATGGTTGAAGAGAGGATAAAGAGGGGAAGGGGGATGTACATATTTATTATTATAATGTCAACTAAGTTACATAATGCATCTTTAGTGTAAATTTTAAATCTGACTGTGACTGATGTTTGTGTAATCTATATCTTTAAATTTTGTATTGAACACTGAAAAAGTCCTACGAAAAAAAGCATTATTATTATTTGAAAAAATAAAATCTGCAATTTTAAAGTCATGTTCATCATGTCATTCATATGACTTGTGGAGATGTGAGATTTTCAAATATATAGTACATACTAAAAATTTAAATACAGTGTAAAATTATCACTTGAACCAGACAATTTATTTGTGCTTTGATAAGTTCGTTTATAACCTCTTAAGAATGTATATGAACGTTTGAAAACATTTCATTTTATATTTTAATTTATCAACAGCATTTTTTTTTATTTAGACGCTTGACTCACGCGCAGAAAGCTCCGGGTTTGATTTTTGGTGTGAACAGAAAAAAATTGTGTGATTTTTCTCAAACCTGGGTGTTCTGTGATGTAATTCACCACTGTAATTGTGCGTCCTGGTCTGTTGTGGTACAAAAAAAACAATGCTTTGAATTTTGTTTATTTCTTCGGACAAGTCGTTGTACAATTTTAAATTCTCGTACAATGAGTTTTTAGAATTTGTTTTTCTAACACAAATTGTTAAAACGTTATAAATATTAAAAAAATAATCCTTGCAACTTATTGGATTTATTAATCAAAGCAAAACTTACTTCAAAAATATTTATAATTTTCAATGACTTGATAGTGGCCAAAAAAAAAATGGTTATTGTAAAGACAGAGTTTGATATAAAGAAATACGTCCTATAAGTAGGGAGAGCTGAATCTGAGTGGCGTCAAAATGATTTACCTTCGGCCTTCTGCCAATTGCCACGTTCCACGTAGCTCCGCCCCTTCCACGTCATATGACTAGCATAGCAGTGAATTACTAGTGAAATATGTAGCGATATAACCTTAAAACTCTTTTTTGTTCCCTAGTTCGCCCGCACCCAGATTATTCCTTTGTTATTTGTCCCATAACTCTAAATAAACAATACTAAATCAGCTCAATATCCCGACGAAAAATCAAAGATAAAATGTACTATTACATAGTGAAAAATCATCAAAATAATCATGATTTTCACTCCGCATTACGTAAAATTCTTGAATATGCCTACAAATATCCCAGTCTTGATTTCTTTGATAGAAAATTGTCTTCTTTCGTGCAGTTGGTGAATAAAATAAAACTTTAATCATCTCTCTTGCTTCCGTTCCAACTTGCTTAATTTCGTAGCATCTCTCCCATGACGTTATATTAATGTTTTTTCTATATATTTTTTACTTACAATATTATGATTAATACAATATTGAGACTTTCTTTCTAAAATGCTTTTTTTTCATCATTGATATATTTTACATGCCCCTAAATTTATTTAAAAATAAATTAAGACTCATTTTTTCTGGCTGCGATACGATCTCACTTACTATTTAATGATGCTCATACTAACACACACCTGAACACTTACTCCCAAACTAATACACAAAAACACACATCTACACTTACTCTTATACAAATACACATAAACACACCCTTTTGTTGTAACACAATTTAATAATATGTATGATTCTTATTTAGTAACTTCGCTGGTCTGTCTTCAAACAGTATTTTTCAAATGTTATTATATCGCTGGAAACTGTTTGTTTCTTTAAAATAAATAATTAAATAATAAATTATGAATTGTATTTATTCATGAAAATGCCGACGGGCGTATAATATAAATAAATAAAAGAAAATTCGGGTTAATGTTTACTGGTCACCGTGCACTTAAATCACCTTATATGAACGGCGAGCTATCAGGACTTGGCGATCTTGCTTATAATTTTAAGCAAACGAAGATCTGAGATATTTATACCGGTGGGACAAGTAATATTAAAGCATTAAGACTAAACGTTAGCGCCGTGTTCAGAATACTATACAAATGCTTTAAATATGTTAAGGGACACCCACAACAGCGCACGAGAAATAAGGTCATTTTACGGTTTTTTCATCATTTTACAATTTAAAAATTACTATGAAATGTAATGTATTTATTTAGATAGTTGTAAAAATTTGAACACCTAATGCCTTAACTAATAAACAATATAATATAAATAAAAGACTAGTGATACGTTAATCTACAAATTTGGAATATCCAGTTACCGGTTTCATCACTTTCGCGACATCTTCGAGACTGGTATCTTTATTAAGGAGTTCAATGTATATATTCAAAACAGAGGTAAAGATAGGTAAATAATTAAAAGTTATATGAAAGTTAATTAAATAAAGTTATTTTTATCTTAAGGATCATTATCAAAAAAAATCCTTCGGGTTAACTAATGGGGTGATATAATGATATTTTAATGAGTTTAAGTATTTTAAGTATTTTGTGGATTAAAGTATCACTCGTCTTTTATTTATTTAATATATTACAATGAATTTCCATCAAAAAATTTCACTTACAAACTTAAATCTTTTAATAAACAATATATATTTACAAAAATAATTTCAAAAACAAAACATTGTTGTAAATTCCAGACGCTTTCCGATGACACTATTTTTCTACGTGAATGTTTGTTTTCAACAAAAATCATCGCCACCCGAAACGATGCGAGAGATAAAGCATACCCAATCTATTTTGGCATACCCAATCTTTTTTGACATTGATATGACATACCTTAAATTATTGCTAAAAAATACCGTATCAAAGTAAAGTCTGGATGGAATAACAATACAAATAATCAGAGACACGATGCCGATAATAGGACATCAACTATTGAGCATTTTAAACGAATCTCGACCAAAAGGAAAATTTCCAAAAACATGGAAAACCTCCATGGTAATCCCTATACCAAAAGTAGTGAACATGAAAAAATGCGAAGAATTTCGACCAATTAACATGTTACCAAAATACGAGCATATATTAAATATAGTCATAAAAAACTATTAGAGGAATATTTTTAAAAAAATCATTGGCTTTGTGAGGAACAATCAGGTTGTAGAAATTAAAATTCTTGGGAATCAGCAATAAATATTGTTATTAATGCACTGAACATGGAAATGGATCAAAATAAGTATGTCTTGGCTGTGTTTTTAGATTGTAAACGAGCATTTGAAATAATAGTTAAAATACAATTATTACAAAACTAGAAATAATATAACTTTCATAGGATGCTCGTAATTTATTTAAGGAATTTCTTCAGCGAAGAAAACAAGTTACTAAAATAGACAACGAAATATCTGATCCGATAAAAAATAATTTAGCAGTTCCCCAAAGATCAGTTTTAGGACAAATTTTATTTATCATATTTATTTATTTATTTATTATATATATACGGCCTAAGCCAATTACAACAGTTACACGAAGAAACACAATTGCAAGAAAGTGAACAAAAAGAACATAAAACTATTTGGCAAATACAAACAAGGGCAAAACAATAATAGTATACAATATATTAAAAAAAACGAAAGACCAAAAACGTTGAGCTAAACCATGCCAATCCAACTTCATCCCACACTGTTTAGTCGCGAAGAGATCTACGAAAAGCCGGAAGATCTATCCCAAAAATTCCAAGTCGTGTGATGAATTGACTAATCTACACATTCTGGACATTGAGGCATAAAAACCAAAGTTGCTCTTAGAAGATTTTATAAATTGTAGATTTTGACTTCTGGTGACACGGTTGGGAACATGAAAAGAAATTGATTGCAACAGAGATGGGACATCACTTAAAGCATTAAGTATTTAGAAAATGCATATAAGGTCCATCTCAGTTCTACGTCTCTCCAATAAAGACAGATTAAGAGATTGCTCTATTTCAAAATAAGAATAATTACCCCTTTGTAATCCGAGCGACCATGCCACTTTTCTTAAAAAACGGTGTTGGACAGACTCGATATGGTCAATATGAGTCCTGTAGAATGGAGACCAAATAGGAGAAGCGTATTCTAGATGGGGTCGAACTAGTGAGCAATAAAGAATTTTGATGGTATTAATATTTTTGAAGTCCGCCGTCACTCTATTGATAAAACCGAGAAGTTTGAGAGGTATCTTTACAATATTATCAATGTGTTCACGATAGGAGAGTTTACTATCTAAAGTAATGCCAAGATCCTTTATTGACGAAACCATTGAAATGGAAGTATTTTTTTGTTTGTAGTTGAATTGTAAAGGTTTTTTTCGTCGCGAGAAAGATATAATTTTACATTTGTAAATGTTAAGTTGAAGACAATTGATGTCGCACCATTCATAAACGACATAACCCAAATAATAAAAGATTGCAAAGTGCAACTATCCGCCAATGATATATTAATCTATATAGCGGGTCAAAATTATGCAGAAACCATCAACAAATTAATTAGACTTAAACAGCATATCAAAATGGCTTAAAATCAACAAGCTAAGACTGAATGTTAGAAAAACGAAAAACGAAAAACGAAATACACGGAAATAGGAAGAAAAAACCAAGCATAATGATGAATGTATATATAGATGGTAAAACTATTGAGAAAGTGGATAAAATGAAGTTTTGGGTATAATAATAGACTCAAAATTAACCATGAATGCTAACTTTGAGCCTGTATTTAAAAAAATATCAAAAAAAATATTATTTCTAGAAAGATTGAGAAATAAATTAGATACAAAAACTGCAGAACTGATATATAAATATTAGATGATTATTAGCCAATGACGGAAATTGGAATTATTTGAAATTTTTAAATTTATAATAATATTTAAGAGGGAAAACATTTTTGAGAAGGGAATATGGAAGTCTAGGCATTTACAGGGCTTATGACCTGCCATTGGCTGGTTTAAGTGGCCACTTTACACACTAAGAGTTGAGGAAATGTGGATGTTGAAACATCGGCAGAATAGTGAATGTTACAGTGTGCAAAGTGGCCACTTAAACCAGCCAATGACAGGTCATAAGCCTTGTAAATGCCTAGAGTTTCATATTCCCTTTTCAGAAATGTCTTCCCTCTCTGTTAAAATAAATTTAAAAATGTGAACAACTCCCTGGGGAGGAAATCCAGCCAGTCTGAGAGCATTTGGACGTACTCAAACATTGTTAAATTGGAAATACTTCAAAACAGAGCCATGAGAAGAGTACTAAAGAAAAGTAGGTATAATAAAATAGAAAAAATGAGATTAGATATTAATCGGATAACAATAAAAAAAAGACTGATATGATATGCTTTATTTTATATTTAAATTCTTAAACAATCAAATGCCCAAATACTTCATTAGTAATATAGTGCTAAATATAAATAATAATAATAATATTATTAGAAATAAGGATAGATTAAGGCTGCCATTAAAAAAAAAAACAGAATTTCAAAATTGTATTATGTATAATGATTTGAAAATGGATGAAAAGATGCCTGTTTGTATGAAGAATTAAAAATGTTAGAGTGAATGTAAAAATAAATGTTGTGTACCGTAAAATGATGTAAATAGATATGTAAGTAAAATTATTGTAAATATTAGTTTAAAAACTATTTATTGTAATGTAAGCTAACTTATGAAATAAATAAAAAATAAAAAAACTCATCTTCAGTACAGATATATTTATATTGTTTCCGTTCGATGTGACGTCGTATAATTTTTCATCAAAGGTTTTATGTACGCAAATTTTGAATTATTCAAAAACGACGTTTCGTGTCCTATGGGACAAACAGCACATATTACGTTACGCACTTGTACGCAATATTTGTTAGAAGCGCACTCGGCGGGAATGACGTTTGATGCTAAAATGACGTGACGCCAACTGCGAGTCGTTTTGTATTTCGTTATTTAGCTGACAACACCGCCTATGTCATTTATGTTTTTTAAATAATAATTATTCATTTTTTATTTTATTTTAGTGAAAGGTCAACGATATCATACCTTTAAATGTGTCAAACTGAATTGTTTATCCATAAACTGTCGCCTATTAAAAACTCAAAGTCTAATTCGTCATCAATTCAATCAAATAAGCTGTTTTTTTAGTCGCCCTGTAAAATAAAAAGAACTTATTTACGCTGTATTGTTAGCTAAAGCTAGGGTTTCCTAGGACAGCGGTGTCCGTATTTTAACGGCCGTAGTGAACGGTGATGCAGTGGACAGCCGTCGTAACGGTGACTAGAGTGTGGTTTTCTAGGAAAACGGTGTTATCAACACCATTTAGCACCGTTTTCTTGGGAAACCACTCCCTAGTCGACGTTACGACGGCTGTTTTCTGCATCACCGTTCACTACGGCCGTTAAAATACGGGCACCGCTGTCCTAGGAAACCCTAGCTTAAGTGACAGTAATATGCTCTTTTTAAACACGAAAATTGTAGGAAAAACTCATTTTTTTATAAATTGATAGTTATATCATTAGTATAGTAAAAATTTAAAATCCACTGTTAAGAAGAATCGCGGTCTGACTTTTCTTCATACAAACGTATTGCTATATTTACTCCCCAAATTATGGCACTACAGCAATGTTTTTTTTTATAAACAATAGATATTTTTAATTGGCGTGACTTTATCGTTTTGCTTTTTAGATAAATAGTTTTTTATGAGAGCTAAGACGATCCAAAAACCCAAACAAACGCCCAGTTTTATCTGCCGTCTTCGGACACACGGTATACAAATATAAACAAACCATCACGTCGTTTCCCCGTTAGGGTAGGCAGAGAGGATAGAATGTTACATCACTCTATCTTTGCATACAGATCTCGTTTCATCTACATTCATACATTTGCTTATGCACGCGTGCCAATTATTTCGACCTTTGACATGTCCATCTTTAAGTATGATGGATTTGGTCATACCAAGTTTTTCTCGGTTTTCCTCTGTTTCTGCATCCATCAACATTCGCATTGTAAATATTTTTAGCCGTTCTTTCGCTGTCCATTCGCTTTACATGTCAAAACCAGCGCAGAGCTCCTTTCTTAATTTTGTCGATAATGCCTATCTCAGCCTTACATAATTTACGGATCTCGACATTTGTGCATTCATTCCTCTTTCTTCTCTAACTCATATAGTGTCCATGCGGCTCGACGGTGGGCTCATCTCCCATCCACCATTAACGATGTTACTACATTATCTCTGTTTAAATCACGTCAGAAGAAATATATCTTTTCTCTTCCTTAATCTCTCCTCCTTTCCTCTTTTTTCCTTTTTCTATGGAGTAATAGTTTTGATTTAAGGTAATTTATAAACAAATACGTTTATTTATATTTTTATATATGTTAAGCTTTTTTATTTTCTATTGAATATGATTTGTTACTTGAATTATAAAAATAAAACTATTATATTATTAGTTGGTTGGAAGAAATTGCCATTTGGCAATAAGCCCACCAATTTCCAAATAACATTATGTACAAAAAGTTAAATAAATTAAAAAAAAAAAAAAAAAAAATCTCATTTAAAAATATGCATTACGTAATGCATCATTATCATTATGTAATTACTAAGTACGCAATTAGATACAAAACGCTTATGAACACATTTTTCCCAGAAACAAATATGTATGTTTTCTGTACCGAATCTGAAGTTTAGGGTAATAATGTAGTACTAGAGGGATTATCTTAGCAAATCTACTCACTAACAATAGAAAAGACAAATGAATTATTTGAAAACCGCTGTGTATATTGGCTTTCAAGTATCGTTTGCACCGGTGGTTCCAAAAAGGTCACAGGGGTTCTGAGATAAAACCATAAATTGACATTTATTGAACCTTAAAACATCCTCAAGAATATTAGGAGTTACAGGACATCGACTACACTACATTCACGGAGACTGGACCGCTGTGCACGTGCAAACCACGAGCCTACTGCGTGATATCGCGTGATTGGCCCATTTCACACCACGGGAAAAATCTACACGGCATGATAAAATACAACACGGTGGACCGATATTTATTTCTTTAAAATTATTTACTTAATTAATGCCAGGCAAACGCAATTACCAGTATGCCTTGAGACCGACTAATCTCAAGTCAATTTCCCTTTGAAGGATTTTTACCTAAGTGTACTCGCTAAATTTAAACAATGATTGAAAAAAAGATAATTTAAATCTCTTTTTCTAAACACTATATTATATGAATTGGGTTGTGGTCCCGTAGGTAGTGTTGCGGACTCACGGATCAGAGGTCTAAAGTTCAAACACCACTCTACCCCAACTTGATTTCCATTTTGTAATAGTGAGTTATTAAAATATTTGGGTAAATTATAAATAATATATTAACCGAGACGTTTTTGTTGATAATTAAATTAAAGTCTGTAGGGTCCATAGTCCATAGTCGATGACAGACACTGTTAAATTAGTTCATCTAAAGTAGACTAATGACCAACCATGCGATGTCATCATTTTCTATCGAATCCAATACATACGTATAATGCAACTCTAGGAATATTGCACATAAAGACGGGATCGTCGCCCTGCAGTACATTCACATCGTCCCTACCATGAAGAAATGAACTACAAAAGAATATGGTCTATAAAGAGACCACAGGACGCAGCCAACATCAGCAAGCTCGTTGAGTCAGTTAGTCCAACAAGTCCAGTTCACGTCAGACCAGCTCGACGTCGCTACTCAGTTCCAGCATGTAGTTCAAGTGCAGTCTCTTCAACCCATCATCGATGTAACACTCGTCTGACATAATTCATTATTTATTCGCCGTATAATAAAGACGCATCAAACAGCACCTTCGTGTCTTCTCTGTCAATCTCTAACTGGGGTGAGAACTCCAACCAAACCCTCAACTGCTCATTCCTACATGTTATTACCTATGAAGTTTTAAATAAAAAAACGAAAAATATAAATATTATGCATTGTATTATCAAATTTAAATAGGTACTAACGATTCGAATAAATGTCAAGCCTCTCTAATTTTACCTTGCCGTTTAGATTAAGACGGTATGTGTAAAATAGGCTATTCTCCGTTGGTTATCCCACAGCTGGTTTGTTTATTTGGGAATTTTTGTAATAATAAACAGACTTTAGTTTCAGAATCCATTCGCAAATCACACCAAACCATCAATAATTAATTTCAATTCTTAATTTTAACTTTTAATTTAAACTTTTCATTTTAATTTTAACTTTTACTTTTAATTTTAATCATTTGATTTCAACTCTTAATTTATACTTACCTACATCTACTACCTGCATCGAATAATTTATTGTTAGTTGTGATTTATTTTTTTACAATTAAATTGAAATGTTCATGGAAGCAGAGAGAGAGGGAGCAAAGTAAAGTAGCTTTACAATGTCTTCTCCTTATTATGAACTTTTTATGTAATATTTTTATTTTTACTTTTTTAGAATAAAATTATTTTTCCCCTCTCCTCCTGCATTCATTAGTGTGAAATCTGTAATTGGTCTTACTTTTTAAAATTGTTAATTTGTTCCTTGTTTTATATCAAGACTGTATGATTTCATTAATAAATAAATAAATAAATAAATATGAACTATGTTAGAGTTTTAGAATCAGATTGATATTTATAATTCATCCTCTCTAAAACAAAAATTCAAATCAGCTGATTGAAATTTGAATGAATTTTGGATTGGACTTAAAGTATCCTGCAGTTATTGAGAAGGGTATTATGGTTTTGCTTCC